>VDFB02027296.1:0-42225 GCA_007258455.2 Sequoia sempervirens | reverse complement strand
AGACACAACTTCACAACCACGTCCAAGAAATCTACGATAAAGATCACGATAAATCTCCAGAAATGACGCTTGCATGAAAGAGCAACCACGAGCCCTCAAACAAACGTCAGAAAAATCACGAACAAAGAAACCCTCGAAAAAAGCAGTTGTTTTTTCATAAAAAAAAACGATTAAAAAATTTATGGAATAAATTCCAGGTAGAGGGCTAAAAAAAAATTTTCTTGAAATATTCGCCAAATCTTATAGAAGCCCATCGACCTGCTCTAATACCATGATAAAATATTTGATGTATTAACAAAGGAGACGAAGACTCCTTAAATAGAAAAATACAAGACGATGTTTCTAAATGAAACAATCGTAAACTGAAGATGAAATTAGAAACTATCTAACCTAACTAAGATGGCCATTATATTATTTAATATATTTAATTGTTGTGAGTTGATGGGAATCATGGAGGCAATGAGGGAACATGGATAGTATAGGTCTTGAGGAAGGGGACATTGAGGGTTAGGCAGTGATAGACTCAATGGCAAGGGAGATGTTGGAAGAAGGGGAAATACAAGAAGTAGAGGTGGTAAACATTGACTAAGAAGCAAATGATACTATAAATCGGATAACCACACTAGTAGTATCAGGCAAGATGGAAGTCAAGCAAAAGAATCTAGCAAAGACATCCCCGGATTGTGAAGTGAAAAATAAAGGCAAGAAGACAAACATAGGGAAAAGAACTATTGATGGTGATGCAGAGGGATAGGTAAAGATTACCAAACTATTAAGATTAGGGAAGGGTATCCCCCTTCCCGGGAGCAATGAGAATCCTTTCATGGAATGTTAGGAGCTTAAATGCCCCTAACAAAAAACGCTTGGTAAGGTGTTGCATGGAGACTTCAATGGCTGAAATCTTCATGGTGCGAGAATCGAAGTTGAATAAAGCAGATGCGGAAGTATTTAGGAAAAAGGGCAAAGTTTGGAATGCAGAAATAATCGAGTCCCAAGGGGCTTCAAGGGGCCTAATAACATTTTGGAGGCCTCAAACAATATATTTAGGGAAGATAGAGGAACACAGACATTGGCTGGCATGCAAGGTAAAGAGTTTAGTCTCAAACATGTTGTTTACTATAATCAATGTTTATGGTCCATCTTGTTATATTAAGAAGAGAGAGTTGTGGGAGGACTTAGGGAATTTTCTAGCATTGCACACACCTGAAACAGCCATCCTGGGTGGGGATTTCAATGCCATCTTACATAGCCATGATAAGTATGGGGGGGTGCAAAGAAAGTATCAATCACAAGTAGACTTTGAGGACTTTGTTCAGGCAAATAACCTGTTGGAGGTTCAAATGGCCAAACAACTACACATGAAACAATAGGAGGATGGGATTCAGCAACATAGCAGAAAAATTGGACATGTTCTTGTTCAAAGGGGATTTGGGCACCTTCCCATTCACGCTTGAAGGCAGCATATTACCCCAATCAGGATCAAATCATTACCCAATCAAATTAGACATCTTAGGGAACAAAAGACCTATCAAATGTCCTTTCAAATTTGAAAACATGTGGTTGAAGAATCAGAACTTTCTAGGACTCATTTCGCAATGGTGGGAAGAGATGAAACCTGAGGGAACAAAAATGTTTGGTGTTGTTACAAAACTGAAATATATCAAACAACAACTAAAAACATGGAATAAATCCCATTTCAAGAACATATTTGAAACAAATGCAAAGTTGGAGGAGGAATTAAGGGTCCTAAATGAAGAGGTCTTCACAAAGGGTATGGAAAAGGAAAAGTTTATAAAGGAGAAGGAGCTTTTAAAGGAATACGAAGAAGTGCAATCCAAAGAAGAAGTCTATCGGAGACAAAAATCTAGAGAAACATGGATCATGGAGGGAGACAAGAATACTAAATACTTTCATAATGTAACAAAATTCCTTAGGGACATTAATTGAATCACAAAAATTGAAAGGGAAAATGGAGAGTACATAGAAAGTCCCGAAGACATTGCCAAGGAGGCGGTGGCATATTTCAACAATTTGCTCAATAACTTGGAAGGATCGGAACTATTTTCACAAAATCAGCTATTGCAAGGCATTCCACGGCTTGTGAAGGAAGATCAAAATAAGATGCTCATGACAAGCTTTACAAAAAGAGGAGATCAAAACAGTTGCTTTCCAATTAAACCCGGATAAAGCACCTGGCCCGAATGGCTTCCCTACTAGATTTTCCAAAAATGTTGGGACATAAAGGTAAAGGATGTGGTGGCAGTTGTAGAAGACTCAAGGAGATCTGAGATGGTGGTAAGGGAGGTAAACAACACTTTCATCACCTTAATCCCTAAGAAAGAAAAGCCTGTGACATTTGAGGAGTTTAGACCTATTGCATTATGCACCACTATATAAATAAGTAGAGCACTAAATTTCAAGAAAGGACAGCTTTCTAGCTACTATTTAGGACTATCTTTAGCTAAGGATGTGAGAAACAACAGATTATGAGACCCCCTAAAAGACAAAGTCAACAATCGCTTGGCATCTTGGAAAGGGAAATGGCTCTTCTAGGCAAGCAGATTAATCATGCTCAAAGCTGTCATATCCACAATCCCAATATATCTGATGTCCTCACTATCTTTGCCAATGGGAACTGATCATATAGCTTAAATCAGAGTATGCGAAGGTTTTTTTGGCAAGGAACCACAAATCAAAGCAAAATTGTGTTAATCTCATGGGATAAGATTTGCAAAACAAAAACCGCTAGGGGAAATAGACTAAGGGACCCCTTAATGCAAAATAAAGCCTTAGGAGCAAAACTAATTTGGAAGATGTATACAAACAAGGCTAAGTGGGCTAAGATAATACAAAAAAAGTACCTAAACAACAACCATGACAAAAGCATACTAATCTCAGGAAATTTGCCCAAAGGGTCAAGAATATGGAACTTTATGAAAGAATGTCACTCTTTAATCACGGATTACATTACATAGGACATACATAATGGGAAATCAGCATTATTTTGGGAAGACTCATGGGGGGTATACGCCATCTTAAGCAGCATATTGAATGCGGAGCGCACGAAAAATGCATTAATAGAGACCTGGGGCGAAAAAAGTCAGAGATTATATGGCAGAAGGCATCAAAGACGGGCTCCTTGCCTAGTATTGGAAAGACCTTAACAGCCAAAACCTAACACACAATGAAATTGAGCAACTTCAGTCAGTCCTCAAAGGCAGAATAATTACAATCAAGGATGGCAATGACAGATTGGTGTGAACTAGATCAAACTTGGGACAATATAATACAAAAGATGGTTTCAAAATGTTGGGGAAAAATGAGCCAAATCTTCACTACCATTACATCTATGTTGAAATAATCAATGTCTACCAAAAGCAGGAGCCTTCGCCTAGGCAATGATGCAAAAGTGGATCCTCACAGCCGACAAGTTTAGTAAAATGGGGTATCAAGGCCCCTCAAGATGTGTTCTCTACAAAGAAAATGAGGAGAATGCAAATCACATATTGTTAGTGTTGGACAAATGGTTGTCGTTGCACCAAAAGATCGACCTGTTAATGGCCCGTCTGTCATGGTGTGGAATCCATGGGGAGGCGGATTAAGCCATATCCGCAATTTGGCTGTTTGCCGCGGCCTCTAAAGAAAAGGAGACAAAAAGTGCACCTGTGTTCGGTGCAAGCGGGGGTTCAAACCCGTGATGGGCTCTAATACCAATTGTTGGACAAGCGGTTGTGGTTGCACCAAAAGATCGACCTATTAATGCTAGATACAACCACTAGAGTTAATGAATCCACGGAGGCCGGTTAAGCCATGTCTGAACTTAGAGTGTTCTTGTTGCCGATTACAAGGAGACCAAGGGCACACCTTGCAATGGTTAAAGTCATTTCGGCAAGCATGTTGGCATTGGCTGTATTATAGCTTTCGGTGGGTAAGTGCTTTCTTAGAATGAGATTCTTATCATTTAAATCTTGGCCCTTATTAGAAAGATGCCGTATGTTCATGCATGTGGATGATAAGCGAATCAATCTTAGTATGGAAATATGGAAGGCGGGCCGAAGAATCTTCGAGGAAGAATGAACTTACCTACTTTTACAAACAAGCTAGAACGCCATTCTGATGATGAACAACAAGATTGGAATGTGAGATCCCAAAAGGTGATATTTACTAATGGGACTCCAAGATGAAATGAGTCCATGGTTGTTAATGATATTGCAGCTTCAGTCGTTCCTTCCAGCTCAGCCCTATTGAGGAAACATAAATTAAATGATAGCCCGTTGGCTATTTAATTTATATTCGTTGTTTTTGTATTAACTTCATTTTTTTATTATGGCCGACATGAGAAGATACGAATTCATCTTGATAGTCAAATCTTTTTATTAGAAGACATTTAATATTTGTTTATTAATTGAGGCCGACTTCCATTTATGAAGAGACGCGATTTCTTGGAGCCGACATCATGAATCTTAGAGTCACGTTTTTTGAATGGAGGCCGACATAAAGGATTTGAAGGGATGTGTCTCTCCCATTCATTTGTATATATACACATTGATTCGTCCATTGTAATCATCCAATTTCAGTTCGGTTATTCACATAAGTTCAATATCATCAAGTGCGAATATACAATGCAAGTGCGAATATATGATATACAATGTGAAGTATCGGCAGTTACTGCAATTCGTAGATCATCAGTCAATTACGGATATTGCAGGGTGCAAATTCATGATCTCTGTCAGAGTGTGAATTCTTTCTGATGCTTTCAAAGATTGATTAAATTGATCTAAGGACAGGTTGTGAACTCTTATATTGCCAGAATTTGAAGTGCCAGTTTGTTATCTGTTATTTCATCTTGTACAGGTGCTGAATATTGGTCTTGTGTTAGACCTAATTGTAAAGTGAACTATTGTCATTGTTTTAATATAAGAGAGTCTCTTTGTTGTTGGGTTTTTCTCCCTCAAGAGGAGGGTTTTCCCAGGGTATCTGCTGTGTTATTTTGTCAGATTTTGAATTATTTTTCTGTGCATATAATCTGTTCACCTAAAATTTACATGGTATCAGAGCGGGTTTGAGGATCGTGATCGGATTATTGCAATTCAGTATATTTTTTTGTTGTTCACTTATCTACATCAGTCAAGATGGTGAATGGTCTGAAGGTTGAAGATAGACTCGAAGGTGCATCCAACTTCACTTCATGGAGATTTAGGATCATGCTCACCTTGCGTGAAAATGACTTGGGTGAGTTCGTGGAGTCTAGCATTTCTGAACCTGAGGAGGAAGAAGAAAAGTTGCAGTGGCTGAAGAAAGACATTAAAGCAATGAAGATTTTGGTTGATTCCGTAAAGGATCACATTGTTCCCATCATCTCTAAGTTGAAGACAGCGAGAGATATGCTCAAGACCTTGGAAGAGATGTACGAAATCAACAATACTAGTCGGGCACTTGCACTGAAGCAACAACTTCATCATGTGAAGATGGCAGAAGGAGAATTTGTCATCACCTACTTCATGAAGATTTCCAAATTGAGAGATCAACTCTCTACCATTGGTCATATTGTTGATGACAAGGATTTGACCATGTTGGCTCTTAATGGTCTTCCTTCATCTTGGGAGTCTTACATTCAAGGAATCAGTGCGAGATCGAAACTTCCCAAGTTTGATCATTTGAGGGCGGACTGTATTCAAGAAGAGTCTAGGTTGGCTGCGAGAGGTATTGGTCGAAGCTCTACAAATGAAGACATTCATGTTCTTTCCGCTCAATCATCGGAGAAGAAAGGAAAAAGAGGAAAGAAAGGATACTTCAAGAGGAATAGAGATAAAGGGTCAGATGGTGCCCTCGCATTCAAGAAGAAGTGGGACCTCTCCCAAGTCCAATGCTTTCGTTGTGACAAGTTTGGTCACTATGCAAAGGATTGCCCAACTAGGCCTAATCAACATGCTTCATTTGCGGATATGAATAAGTTCTCTCCTCAGAAGGATTCTAGGGAATTTCTATTCTAAGTCATGGGCCTGTGTTCAAGCCGTGAAAGTTGTGTGTTGATCTGTGCTTAAAATCAGCGTATCTTGCATCCATCAGAATATTTAAAGAGATAAGTATTCTTTGTTTGTTAAGTTATATCTTTTATTTTTGGATCTTGTGTGATTAGTATAAAGAGATTGTAATTTCTCTTGAATTGTGATCTCTAGCATAAAGATCCTTTGAAGATTTCAAATTATTTATTGTGAGTTGATTCATGCTAATCATGTAGATCCTTAGTATGACTTTGAGATGAAATAAAAAAAAGAGAATTGCATTTTCATTGTGATAGGTTGATCACATCGATATCATTCTCCAATGCATGCTCTGTGATAGAACCTTGAACTCTTGGAGAGAGTTGGTTCTACATGCTAACCGCATAATGCATTCAAGAAATCTGTAGTTGTGCAGATTGTTTTTTTTTGTTGTGCTGAGTTTGGCACTCTCGAGAGGAGTAAAAGATGAACGAAAGAGTTATATCAAAATTATATAAAGATAAGTTTCTTTATCCCTTTAGTTTGATCTTTTGATATATTTCTCCTTAGGCTGATTTATTTATTCATGTTCTAACATTGTGCATAAATTCTTATGTGTTCATGCTATAACCTGAGATAGTAAACCTTGTATGATTCTAGTCTTGATATTTCTTTGGATAGTCATAAACTATTAGTAATCTCTCTCTAAATGCTTTGTGAACAGCTAGAAGCAGGAAAGTGATGAGAGATTGCTTAGCGATGAAAAGATTGAGGCATCTTATGAGGAAGTTATGCCAACCAAAGAAATGATCAAGCATGAAGTCACAACTTGCAGCCATGGGACTGAGTTGGTGGCTAGAGGGAGTTCACTTCCAGAAGTCTTCTTTGCAAGTTCTAAAGCAGGGATCAAGAGGGAGTTTTGTAACTTACTGAGAAGAAGTGAAGGTTGCAGTGTTGCAAGGCCAAGTACTTAAAGATTCAGAGGGAGCCTACTGAACCTATAGAAGATGGTTGTGTTGCAGATCAGAAGGGCACCTCTAGCGGTTGCTTCAGTTTGAGTTCCGCTATGATTTCTTGGTGTAACAGGAAACAGTCATCTGTAGCATTGAGTACAGCAGAGGCCGAGTACATTGCAGCTTGTATGGCAACTCGGGAAGCAGTGTGGCTTCGTAAGCTCCTTGCAGGATTGTTTGGACAATCAATGGAGCCTACTATTATTCATTGTGATAATCAGAGTTGTGTGAAGCTACTGTCAATCCCTGTGTTTCATAGTAGTCCCAAGCATGTTGAGATCAAGTACCATATAAAGATGTAGTGCTGCGGAAGAGGCTGTCTGATTGGGGGTACATTGCTTAGCGATGAAGCCCGGGCAGCCAGGATATTCTCACCAAGCCTCTAGCGGGATAAAGTTTGTATACTTAGAGATAAGCTTGGTATGGTGGAGAATCTAGCCTTAGCGAAGAGTCTCGGTGATCTGTTAATGAGTCCTTCTCTGTGAGAGAAGTTCGAGTGAAATCCCTTGTTGCAATGCATTCTCTCTATGCGAGATTTGAGGTGCAAGCCCTTGTTAATGCATTTCTCTCTATGCGAGAGATTTGAGGTGCAAGCCCTTGTTAATGCATTTCTCTTTGAGATTTGAGGTGAAAGCCCTTGTTTCCACCCTCTAAGAGTCATGGTGGATGTCATGTGTGTGACTCCATGACACATCACGTGAGAGAGTCGTGATGATTTTTGTACTTGTGTTTCACCCTCTGGGAGAGCCATGGTGAAAGTCACGTTGAGGTGACAACATCACACAAGTGATGAACACTTGTACATACCATACATGGGTGTAGCCATGATGGTTGATATCACAATGAGGTGATATGCTTTCACGATGAGGTGATAAGCTCCTTTCCATAACATGGGTGTAGCCATGGTGGTCAATATCACAATGAGGTGATATGTTATTTCACACATGGATGTAGCCATGATGTTCGTCATCACGTTGAGGTGATATCCTTCTCTTTATATCTGATTGCAGGCAATGATGGCTGATGGACCTCATATTGAGATGATTCGTATTGTGCAGCTGGAAGTTCTCTCCCTAGCTGAGAGGGAGTGTTAATGATATTGCAGCTTCAGTCGTTCCTTCCAGCTCAGCCCTATTGAGGAAACATAAATTAAATGATAGCCCGTTGGCTATTTAATTTATATTCGTTGTTTTTGTATTAACTTCATTTTTTCTTATGGCCGACATGAGAAGATACGAATTCATCTTGATAGTCAAATCTTTTATTAGAAGACATTTAATATTTGTTTATTAATTGAGGCCGACTTCCATTTATGAAGAGACACGATTTCTTGGAGCCGACATCATGTATCTTAGAGTCACGATTTTTGAATGGAGGCCGACATGAAGGATTTGAAGGGATGTGTCTCTCCCATTCATTTGTATATATACACATTGATTCATCCATTGTAATAATCCCATTTTCAGTTCGGTTATTCACATAAGTTCAATATCATCAAGTGCGAATATACAGTGCAAGTGCGAATATATATTATACAGTGCGAAGTATCATGCAGGTGCGATTTCTGTAGATCTGTATTCAGTCAATTACGGATATTGCCAGGTGCGAATTTCTGTAGGTCTATACTCTGTCAAGTGTGAATTCTTTCCAGTACTTCAAGATCAGATTGCGAATTGATCTAAGGACAGGTTGTGAACTCTTATATCATACAAAATTTGAAGTGCCAGTTTGTTATCTGTTATTGCATCTTGTACAGGAGCTAAATATTGGTCTTGTGTTAGACCTAATTGTAAAGTGAACTGTTGTCATTGTTTTAATATAAAGAGAGTCTCTTTGTTGCTGGGTTTTTCTCCCTCAAGAGGAGGGTTTTCCCAGGGTATCTGCTGTGTTATTTTGTCAGATTTTGAATTATTTTTCTGTGCATATAATCTGTTCACCTAAAATTTACAATGGTTTGGGCTTAAACTACCTACATTTGGCGAAAGGGGAATAGAGGAGCCCAAGGAATCAAGAGCCAAAGCAACATAGAAACCCCCACACAAAATTGGAACAAATTAAACTTCGATGGAGCTTCCAAAGGGAATCCAAGTGTCTCTAGAGCTATCTGCATCATCCAAAATTGGTAAGGGAAAACGATAAAAGAGCTGTCAAAGCCACTACAGGTAGGGACAAACAATATTGAAGAGTTTCAAGCATTGATTTTGGGTTTGCATTTCTACAAAGAATTTAAATTACAAGACATCGAAATTGAGGGAGATTCCTCTTTAGTCATAAACACCCTCAGATATGGAAAGTCATCGAATTGGAAGCTCCAGCTGCATATAGATAAGGCATTAGAAATAATCAGAAATTTTAATAGCTTTTCGCTTCACCACACATATAGGGAGGCAAATGGTGATGCAAACATATTGGCAAATGCAAGAGAGGACGATATCAGTAGAAAAATTGTAAGGTTTTAAAAATTACAATTTCCCACTACTGCAAACATTGAATGCCATTTAAAATTGTATCGAATCTTTCCCCAAAGGGAAATTTAATTAAAAAAAAATGTACAACGAATTTGGAGGAAATCAATGGTGCTGCAAAGACTAAATCATACTCGTGTGTGGCCTTTATTAATGGACAGGTAGCTAAGCATTTGAAACATATTTCAGCATAGCTTTGGAAGTGTTAGGACCTCAAAGATGGATACCCCAATCTGTTTGATATGCTCCAAAAGGCAAATGGCCTTTTTGGGCACAATTACAGATCTAAGGTTAAAATCAATTTTTCTGATAGAGGGAAGCCTGGAGCTGGAAGTAGTAAAACTAATCTTGGCCAAAGAATTCCTGGAGACAAGGGAGCGATATAGGGTCAATTCGGATATAACATCACATTTTGTTGCCACGCTTTTGGATTTGTAGACCTCTACAGGTATGACATTAGCCTTGGCACGTATGATCACTAAATTGGAGTATTTGGGTGGTGTGGAGGATGTTATTGGTATGGCTCAGCTAGGTGAGGGGATTCCTCATCCATGTGATCTACATCTGCTATTCACCCCTGGTGCGGTGGTAAAACACTATCCCTCCTTATTAGATATTTGGAGGCCTCCCTGGCGCATCACAGGATTTGAGCCAAGCGCAAGGCGAGGTTTCTCAAGAGATTTATGAATCTAGAGCTGACTCAGGGATGGGGCTGGATGGAGGAGTTTGCAGAGTTTCTTCAAACAATCGAGGATAGGTAAAGGAACTATGCCCCTACTCTTTACATTTTGGCATTTTGGTGTGTTTCGAGGATAGAGCGAAGATGGTTACCAAGGGCTTCAACAAGACCAGTGATGGCGATGTTTACAAATGTTTTGCTCGTGTTGGCTGTCCGCAAAGCTAGACAAACTGTGGTAAATTTTGGCGAGAACCTGAAATGTCATATGTTTTAAAGGAAATGCAAACTGATTTTGCAGATAGGGAATGTTGTCTCAAGTTCATCAATGTAAGTTCTCTGACCCTGCGCGGTCAAATCATTTGGATGGGGAATTGCCTGAATGTCACGGCAACCCCACATTTTTATATCTTGGTCTGGGCAGGCAAATACATCTGGGTTGCAGAGGCAGCCTTATAATGTAAGGATTTTTATTATATTAATAATATAATTACAATCTTACAAATCAAAAAGAAAAACTTCATAATTTATCACTACACTTTGGATTAATAATGCTGTAGTGTCCAAAGTAATAAAATAGAATGATTCATTTCAGTTACTGATAATCCATACATCTATATCTCTCCACCTGTACATGGATACGTGTGGAAGTTACCCAAGCAAAGGCCATCCAAAGGAAATCCTCCAAATATTGAATGGCTGGAGTTAGAGACAGATATTGGATTGTAATAATGTCTTTCAATAGAAACTGAAGGGAATATGATGAGATCCACTCTTGTAATTTATTCTGTAATTAATTTTAAGACTTTTTATTTATGTTTTTTACTCTCATTTTTTGCTTGCCCTTATGTTTCCAATTCGGGTTCAGGTTTGGTGGTACGCCATTTTTTTTCCCCAAGGTTCAGTGTGGCTGGGTTTGGTACATACATACATACATACATACACACAAACACACATGCATATACATATGTATGTATGTATATTTATAAGCATATTATGTGTATGTATATGTACACACACACACATATATTTGCAAAAATATATATACAGAATTGAAAACACAACTGACAGTGATTAAGATAGTTGATAATAGTAAGTACTTAAACTTGATCAGAGACTGCCAATGTAAGTACAGAACTTTCGTGCATTTAAATGATTTATTTTAATTCCTTACTTATTGAATGTTATCTTTCTTCATAGTGCATACAGATGAATGTTGGGAGAGCTCAGAGATGTTAGCCATGCAATTGCCTTCACTCCACTAAGCAACTATATAGTGTTATCAGTCTCCCTACTCACCACACGTATTCAGGACAGGCTGACATTCAAGTTAAATGAGCACAACTCCATCTTATGAATTTATTCTCTATGTGTCATGTCCATTAGAACAGGCATGGCCAAATTGATTATTTCTTGAACGACCCTTTTGAATGGCAACTGGATCCAGAATTGGTTCCTGCCTTGATTAACTATCTCTTATACAAGCCCTTGAGTGGCAGCTAGATCCAGAATTGATTCCTGCCTTGATTAGCTAATTATCTCTTATACAATCTTTGGAGTTGGCATGCTACGAATGTTTCCTTGAATAAAATGAGCTCTAGTTCAAATATGACAAAATTGTGTGCCTCTAAGGTGAACATTACCAAATTATTTAAAAATCAATTTGCTTTTGCAGGGAAGGAAGAAACAGACCACTGCAATTCATGGTGAAAATGTCATGTTTTATCAAGTGACTAATCTGTTCTTTATTTTTCTTCTGAGATGTGGTTTTTTTAAATAAGGCACTTATTTTTTAAATTCTCTCTGGTTCACCCAGGGCATGTTCCAGGGACTGTGGGTACTCCCTAGGTATGTCTCAGACCTATCTGGGATGTACCCCCAGTCCTCGGTATCGGTATATGCCAGTGGCATACCAGAGGCAAAAGTTAAAACCAATACCTGGACCCATTTGGTACAGGTACGTCCCCAGGTACTGGCATACCCTACAACATAAGCTTGCCCTTATCTGGCCAGCACGATCTTTCATCATTAAGAGTCTATTTGTTCCACTAATGAAGAGTACAAGTATTAGTTTTAGAAGTAAATTGTAATCTATTTACTCTCTCTTGTTTCTGTGTGTGTTCCTTTTTAATTTTTTGATGTAAGTTTTGAGAGACACAAATCAATTGGCATTAGAACCTAGTTAGCTTCCATCTTTCTTGACTGAGATTCTGGTGTCTGGCAATATTTTTTACTACCATTTTTATTAAAATAATAAATGTAATATTAATGGTCATCTTAGCTACTTTAGGCAACTTAGTTGTTTTTTTTGTAACTGCTCTGTTTTAGTCTATTTTTAGCGTATTTACATCCATATAAGGAGATTTTCTCCAATTGCAAGAACACATCAGATCATGAATATCAATAAATTTATCATGGTATTGGATCCGCTTGACCCTGGCTACCTGTGTGAAGTTTTCTGTTCGAGGGTTTCTGGAGTTCTTTGAAGGGTGAAAAATCGTGGGCGTTTTCTCTGGTGTCGTCGCTGTGTTTTCTGGGCACAACAAAGTCCTCTTTGTGCCATTCTTCTGCTCGCCTTTGTCTGCTTCCTGGTCACGTTCTTCCTCTACACGACGCAATTCTTCTTCTGCCGTGTTTTTTCAGGTGTCTAAGAGCGTCTTTCTTTCTCCCACACAACTTGTCTAGGCGTTTTTTTTTCCCTGCGCATCACGTTTCCTGGTTTTGTTCCTAAGCAATAGAGTTCCTTCGGGTTTTGTGTGATATTTATCTGTTTTTTTTTTAAGGTTTCTGAGAATGTTTTTGGCCATGTGACAAGGATTACTCCTCGCGCGATTCATGGACACATTTTTGAAAACGTTTTTTTCTAGTTCGGTGTTTCCAGCGGCAACGGATTTTGTTCTCCCTACTCACCCGTGTTTCTGAGCCCGATGGCGCGAATTTCTGGGTGGTTTTTTCATTGTTGTTGGGTGTCCTTAAAAACGAGCAAGGGTTTTGAAGTTTTTTTGGGCGATTTGTAAAAAATCACGATTCGTTTTTTGGTGGGGTTTTTTAATATTTTTTTCCTGAAAAAAAAATCATTAGTGGTTTTAATATTTTTCCTTCTTTTATTTTAGAAAAAGCATTGATGCCCCCAAACATTTGTTGCAGAACCTTAATATTTTCATTTAAAGGTTTTTTAAAATGTTTTCCAAATTTTGAATTTCTATTTTAAAATGCAGCAAACTCTGATATATAGGTGATGAATTTGATTTCTGTAAAGATTGTGCATCTTTGAAGGTCTTAGTATTCCTGTGTGTTCATGCTATATTGTCCTTGCATGCAGCCATAACATTGAGCTTTCCTTTGATTTTCCAAGGCACAGATCCAAGAGAGATATTTATGTCTTGTAGGGTCAGAAAACGATTATTGTACTATAAAGAATTTCATTTTCATGATTTAATACCTTGATAGCAGAAAAAAGGCGTGCCACACCAGTTTGTGTCCAGTCTTTTCCGACCAAAGGCATCACCTGCCCCAGCACATCTGATCTGCATAGAAGTCACAAACACAAAATTACAATGCATGTTCATTTTGATTGCTTGCAATCATTATTACAGTTCAAAATTATAATACTCAAATAACTTTACTACAAAAGGATGTTTACAACATGTGGTTTTTAATTGTTCATATGTATTGGTTCCTAGTCATGTGCTTTGAGTAGCATTTTCTCTTTAAGTTACTGATTGCAACACCACCAATCAGTTGCAAATTTCAAAGACCATAGGAGTAAAGACCTAGATAAAAAACGTCTTCACTACAATCAAGTGAAGGGTACTGACAAAATCATTTGGCACCAATCTCGCTAATTGTGAACCTAATTGTATAGGTTATAAAAATTATTTTTCACACTAACCACCACCATAAGGTTCATCAAACATATGCAAGCAGTGGCTGCAGAGTTCACTAGATACTAAAGGATAAGTTAATTACATATTTGCAAATATGTCAAAAGCATTACCAAGTTACCATACAGGTGGAAAGCTAATTAATTTAAAAGTTTCAAAAAGATCGTGAATCTTCTTGCCAAACAGAAAATTATATTTGTACTATACAAGGGTCAAGCCAATCACACTTTTCACAAGAGGCTATCATTTCTTTACTTTTGTAGGAAATACATTTGACTCCACAAAGAAGGAAAGATTAGTCTGAAAAACTGAAAGAAGAAATTTGGTCCTTTTCTAATATAGCACTCTATGTTTCCTGAAAGAAACAATTTGGCCTTTTCTAACATAGCACTCTTATCTTTCCTATAATGCCTAAGAGAGAAAAGTGATCAAACTAAATTTATAAAAGCCTTGACACGAACTTCCTGTGGTATTTATCATCCTCCAAGCATCCATAGTCACAAACAGGACTTTAAGAAGAAGAGATTCATTTATAATTATATGGTACACATTTAAAATAAGGCCAACTTCTATGATAAAGTAAATACAATGAAACTTTCAGCCCATTCTTAATCCTTAGGAAAATCTTTAGCATATATAAATGTTAAAAACTGCATCTCTATCTGCAGTCATCTTCTTAATTTTGGTCTATATACAGCGTTTGTCATTGCTTTAAATCTAGGCATGAGGTTTCCATGGAGTTATACTCCCATTTCTAATATGTTTTCCAAATCGATATCATGTCTTATTTGTTTTGAGTTTTCATTTAACTTTTACCATGCAAAACTTTGATTTTGTCATGCACCACCCAAGCAGCAGCAACAGGTTCCAATGGCACAAAGATCCTTTCCCTTGTTTCAAGATTGCCAGCACACTTCATGGTCACCACAAATTCTTTCTGAATGGATCCAGACCCACCACATTTATAAATTAAATAAACATCGTTGTAGGCCCCTAAATATTAATGCTTCATAATTTATTATGATGTTATCCTGAGACTATAAATTAAATAAACATCGCCATAGGTGTGTAAGTATGAGTGCTTTATAATTTTATTATGATATTTATAATGTTATCTTAAAATTATAATATAGAAAATTTAATATATTATAATTAGCAATGCCAAGGACAACATGATATACAAAAGCAGGAACTCAACATGACATTATTCTATTTTTAGTAATTATTATTAAATTATTTATAATTTTAATTTCATTTTAATTTTTTTTAAATTGCAAATCTATATTAGTCAAATTTAATTACAATTCATTTTTTTTCAAATTTTATCTTTTCACAAATTCCTGGATTTGACTGTGAATTTGTTATCATCAAATCCAGGAATTTGTGATTGGCTGTTATTATGAACTGTGGAAACGTTATGATTTTAAATTTTATCTTTGTCAAATTTAATCTGAATTTTATTTTTGCCCAGCTCAAACAAGAACACGAACTTTGTGACATATATTTACTCTATAATAGTTAAATCGACATCCATCCAAGATAACAATTTGAGTTTCACTTACTTGGTGATAGTTCCATCAACATCCGATATCACAATTCGAGTATTCCATTTCCACAAATAAATCCGAGCGTCAACCTGTCCAAGTTTTTAAAAATAGTGACCTAATAAACTACATTGACTTTTGCCCCAAAACCTGGACAGAAAAGTGAAATGCTGAAATGCATTGCTAACCTGTTGCTTCCCCCATATAGTAGTCAAAAAAGTAAAGGTGATCATGTTCTGGCCTTCCTTAAGATTCAGTGATGCCAGCTGCTCTGATGTTGGTATATTTGTCTGCACCTTACGTTTCTGTGGTGGTTTACTCGAACTATTTTTTAATTCCACTTCCTTATCACAAGAACTATGCAAGGCAATCTCTTGGTCAACCACTGACTCAACATGTGAATCCGATCTCCCTGACATGCTTTTTTCAGGTGTCTTAAGCCTCCTGAATGTAAAAGGCCAAAGTCTCCAACGTCCACAGTTAGATGGATTAGTGTTTGACGCATAATCATTTACTGCTTCTGTTTCTATATGATCTACGGAAATTTCACCCTCCACTTCAGCAGGAGCTTCAAGACCAAATGCAATCATTCCAAGAATTATAGGCACAGCTGCAGACCAAGGGTAATATCGGCTGCTAATTTTAACAACAAGCTTTTCATTTTTTATTATCTCAGCCCCTGAACTCCTAAACACCTCTCTCGATACTCGTTTAGAATCAAAAGCTTCAGCTGCAGCCTCAGCCCCCATTCCCTTGGAAAGCAAATCTCTACAAAGAGAAATTTCTACATCTACAATATATTCAATGCCAGCAAAAATTAATATAAAATATAGGTGGAAGCGAGAAGAAATGCTACGAAGCACATATTACTCAACAGAAAAGCAAAAGTATCCTTCAGCTTGCTATTTATTAACATGGGTTTAGTGCCGTACCAGTACCCACATCAGGTTGCACACTTTTGTTTGAAGTATCTTTGTCATCCAAACTGTACAATTCAGAAGCTCCAGCTGCAGCTGCTTGATCTTTCTCCTTTCTGAGAAGATCATGCTTTGTGTTCTCATATCTTGAAGTGTAGATATCATTATTTGCAGTCTGTTTGCAGAAAGAAGAACTGATGTCAAGAGAATGTCTAAACACACCCTCAGTGACTGCTCCTTCCATACTGGAAGAAGGGACCCTCAAATTTGGCAGTGAAACAGATGTTTGTGCATTGCCTCCTCCTACTTTTGTATGTGATCTTGGAATATGGATTGGTCTGGATCTATGCATTGAGATATCATGCATGCTGCCACCTAAGTGTTGAAAATCAGATTTAATCGGAATGTCTGATAAGTGTGAACTTTCAGCAAGCAACGCTTGAGGATTATCAAGCTGCAAAGCAGCTGAAGAAGGTTCTGTTTCATTTACATCACTTCTTCTCAGGTTATACCCTTCATCTTTCTCCAAAGGAGAAGTCAAACTATATTGTTTCTCTTCTTCCCCTGTAGCAGGAGACAGCTCATCAAGGGCAAGGCAACTTTTGAAAATTTCTTCATCATTAAATGCAAACTCAATTTCACTTTCAGTTCTTGGCATTTGAAGGGTGTCTACCTTTGATTGGACGCAGCAGTCATCGGATTCTCTGGAATGATTCTCAGTGTAAGCCTCAAATTCTATTTTATTAGTGCTGCTTGTAAGCTGCTCTATTTGTTTACATTCTCTCTCTGAACCAAGAAGAGACTCAGAAATGCCAAAGCCATATTGAGTCTGCATGATGCTCTCAGCTTTACCAGTAGCTGCAACTTTCTGCCATTTATTACCAGAATTAGTCACTTGTTTGTTCTCCAAGTCACAGTTATCTTCTCTATTTTCAGTGGAATTATTGTCCAGTGTTTCTAAAGGGTTAATTTTGTCTTCAGATATACCTCTAGTTAAACTTGTACTTCCTACATGCTTAAATGATGAAATGGGTGCTGTCATTACATGACCATCCACAGTCATTAAGACTACTTCTGAGCTACTTTCCTCAGCTTTTCCAAAGTCCAAAACATCTTCTGATTGTGTTAGCTCCATATTTTCATAATCATAAGTACTGTATCTAGAAAGTACAATGCCATCAGTTTGTGAGGTGTTCCCTGCAGCCAGACTATGAGTGCTTGAGCTTTCCTCCATTCTGAACATTGAGGTATCTTTATATGAATTCCACCCTTTGTCCGAAACCCTGCCTTTGTACTCAGTTTGACTGACTGTATCTATCTTGACAAAAGTACTCTTAATATGCTTCACCGTTGAAGATTCTAGGTGACTAGGAACATTTTGTATCTCATTTCCGTTTGCAAATTCTCCTTGCAAAGGAATAGCAGATACTTCTTGTTGGATACTAAACTCTTCCGAAGGCAAGAGAGCCAAATTGACCCTATTGTCTAATGCAATCTCCAAATTGGGTTCTCTGACATTATTTTCATCCACTGGTGAAGAGTTAGAATTGCCATTCTCCAAACCATTCTCGAACTGCTCATCTGACAAGTTGGAGCTGTGCCCAGCAAAGGAGAAGAACATCTCCCCATTGTTTTGACGAACCATTGAAATGCCATCCGCATCCAATGATGCCTTAAGTTTGTTCTCTTCTATTTCGTCATCTCCATAGCCACCAACGCCACTATCAACTTGCTCTTCTATGTCTACAATAGATTCAGCAGACTTGAAGCTCTCTCTACGGCTCGCAATGACCATCTCATCTTCAACTGACGAATGCGAACTCCTGTCTTCTTCATCAGAATCCTCTTCCCTCAAGAAATAAGCCTGACCATTATTAAGCAAATGCATATGAAAATCTGCTTCCACGCCATTCACCGACACCGTCACAATTTTCTCGTTGAGCTTCAGAACACCCTGAAATTTACCAAACCTAACATACCAAGGCGTGCCCTTAAATGTCCCGTCTTGCTGCTGCACTACAATTATGTCTACAGCACCACCAAACGGGTGGAACGGGGCAGCTACAGAAGAAATGTAATTGCTGAGCCTTCCATACATCTTTACTAGTCATAGAATTTCTAAATTTCCTTAAAAATAAGGTAACAACCCAGAATATCTTCTCCTGAACACAAAAACCTAAGATTGAACCATCCTAGGGGCGGAAACTCAACCCATTGGTCAGAGTATCAAAGACACAAGCATCCAAACGGACAGAATCTGCCCTATTTGATCGACAAAGACGCTAATTCAATGAAATATACTAATTCAGGTCCGTATGAACGTTCTTCTAAATTTGAAGGGGAAAATTCCAAGACCTGGTTAAAGAATTCGCAATAATCCAAATCAATGTAGGAATTAAAGCTTAAGAATCCCAAACAAAACAATAACCGAGCCAACACCGCAGCCTTATATGTGTCAAATTCCAGAAATCAAATTCTGCTTGAGATTGATCAACTACCGTGTCAAACTCCTCGGTAACAAGGGCTTCGAAAATAATGGCATAAAAATCCTCTATAACTAGGGTTTTTTCTTGGAAAATAAAATTGCCTCAAACGAATTAAATTCTTTGAAGAAAGAAACTGCTTTAAACGGGGCTAAATTCTTCACCGGAAGCTTAAAACAGAGACATTCTTGCAAAACTTAGCCGAGGAAGAACAAAATTTTCTTGTGTACCTGACATTGTTATTAGCGTGAACAAAACCGGCTGCGATGCAGTGCAGAGCATGAAAACAGAATTTATATGTCGGACATTTATAGGGCGAGAAAAACATGGCATATTCTTCAGCATTACGAAGATATGCTTGAGTGCTACCTTGATAGCACGCCTCTATTTTCCCTTAAAGAATAGCTGATTCTTATCTTCCACGCATGTTTAGAAAGTTCCACCAACTCCCTCGCCAGTCTCGTCCGCGGGCTTGGCCGGTGGAAGAGGGAAAATGTAAACGCCAGGACAAATATCTGTCGGAACTTGGAAGACCGGACTGAAAGACAAGTTTTGTCCTTGGATAGAAATGAACAGAGAAACGGCAAGTGTTTTTCTTGTGGGATGATTTTCTGGGAAGCGTGAGGACTGTGCAAAGCAACATCAATGGGTAAATACGAATATTGCACGTGTTGTGTCTACCTCCGAATAAATGGGGCGGCGACAAAATCCTGCTATTCCCAACGACCAATGGAGTATAAATGACTCGATGATGAGTCATTCCATGAATGGATTGGGAGATTTCTATAAATTAAATGGGATATTTAGTGGAGTTTTTTGTTTTTTAATTTTAACAAGCTGGTTCTTAGGGTGATTCCGGATAATGTTTGTTTATTTTAATTTTTGTTTAGTGTAAATGGGTTTATGTGGATAGGATAAGATTTGAGGGGAAATGAAATGAAAGATTAAATAGTCTATGGGACCGAGACAAATAGATTTAATTTGTCTTCATGTTCTTTTTCAAGTTGGAATAAAAGTGTGTGTTTCCTTTGTATTTTTTAAGTAATGTTTTAAGATATGTTAATTTGATACTTGAATTAAGTTGGGTATTTATATCTATTTAAAGGTTGACCGAGTTTGGATATTGTTTATTTATCTATTTGTTTGTATATGTTTGTGTTTTTTTTGGGGGGGAATATATGATTGTTTTGATGTTTTTTGATATGTTCTTTTTTGGGTATTATTCTTATGATGTTTTTTTTGTATGTTCTTTTTTCAAAAATGATTTTTTTCATGTTTTTAGTTGTGAGATAAAATCGTTTTTATAAATATAATTGTCCAATTTGAATTTTACTTTGAATTTTTTTTAAAATTTGATGATCTTTTTTATTTTGAATGTTAAACTATTTATTTTTAAGATTGATAGAATTTGGATACTATTTATTCAAAAATTTGATGGTTCTCTTTGTTTTGCATGTTAAACTATTTATTTTTAATATTGATAGAATTTGGATATTATTCATTCATCTATTTGTTTGTTGTTTGAATGTTTTTGTTTTCCATATAATTGTTTTTGCCTTTTTTTAATATGATTATATTTTGTGTATTTAGTTGTTAGATAAAATTGTTGGTATGAATATAGTTATCTAGTTACAAATTTATTTATTTGTTAGATAAAATTGTTGGTATAAATATAGTCATCTAGTTTCAAATTTTTACTTCTTATTTATTTTGATTTAGAGATTTTTTTAAAAAATGATTATTGATTGTTGACTTGCATGTTAAAGTATTTAAATTATGGTTGAGGTTGTAAGGGGGAGAATTTAAACACCCTAAGTGTGTATTAATTAAATTAATATGTTTGTTTACTTTATATAAGCATAAAGAAATAAGCATAAATACATGAGATTTTATCTTAATACAACACTTAGAAAATAGTTGTTAAGCTATGGCAAAGGGTAAAAAAGGCATTCCTAGTTCAAAGTTTGATGTGGAGGAAAATTATTGACTATGCATAGACTAATTCTAAACTCAAATTTACAAAGTTGTGTTACTAACTTTACCAATGCACTAGCATTTGAGTGGTATGAAAATTAAGTATGTAGAATCCATTAAAATCAACTCAAGAATAAAACTACATTTGTGGGGTGGTATCTTCTAGTGTGGTAGAGATTGTAGACACCTAATATTTCTTTAGTACACCCTTATCTAAATTGACTAAATAATTGTGTCATCTAGTCACATCCCCTTCAACTAATGTCCCCCACCTAATATTTCCCTAGTACACCCTTATCCAAATTGACCAAATAAGTATGTCATCTAGTCACATCCCCTTCACCTTATGTCCCCCACCTAATCAAATAATTAGTCCCTTTTTCATCTCACATAATTAAATAGTTTTATTATTTAATTACACATATTTCCCACCTCACACATGGTTAAAATAATTAAATAATATTATTTAATCATCTCCATAGGCACTCTTGTCACCCACATTCCTTGTGGTTGTAACTACTTTCTATTTTTGGTAAGTGCATCCTAGTTGTTCGCATTCCAACAAACTCCATCATGACCCTCCATTCTCTCCTCAATCATAGGGAAGTCCTCTCATTCATCCTCCACCATTGATCTTCCCATCACATCTCCACCATACATTATCTCTCTCAAAAATATATAAATTGAGGCATAATCCTATGCATTTTACCCACTCATCTTTGCTCACTATATGTTATCAAAATAGGTACATCCTCCAAGGTAAGGGGGTGCATAAGTGGTGCATGAAATTATTTTCCCTATTTATCCATCACTTGATAGACAACATATATATGGGCCTACAAGGATTGATACGCCCTTATTGGTTAATTTAGGCTTGTTGTATCTTCTTAATTGTGTGTTGTACATACTAAGTGCTTGTTTTTAATCCTTTATACCAAGTTAATTGAGTCTATTTAAAAGAAATCTTGTTTAAAAACACAATCCCAATTGGTATCCTTGAAAGACAAAGTTGAAGCCAAGTTTAAAAACACAATCCCAAATGTAAGTTGCTTTAGGGCTTTTAGGAATGCAATATGGGCCCTTAATGTGGATTTAATCCTAGCCCTTGATTTGAAATGTAATTTCTATAAAAGTCCTATGCCTATTCACATGTAAAGGGAGAGAAGATTGAAAATTGTTAAGCAAAATGCTAGAGAATTTAATATAGTTAGGTCATTGGTTGGGTGAATTTTTGTGTTAAGTTTGAAGGTTTCATGGTTTCTTATTTATTCTTCTCGGATGTTAGTTTTCAATTCATTTGTAGTGATGGTGGGGAAGATGGCGGCTCATCGTCTGTTCTAGGGACCCGGCCCTAGCTCGAGACCTTTTCTTTTGCATATGTGCTATGGGAGGGGGGTGTTCTGGGGGCGGACAATAATCTCGTGTGTTTTCCCTGCTGCCTGTGCCGACTGGTGGTTTCGGGGGTGGCTCCACGCGCATGGGCGTTTGGATTCGGGCGAGCTAGTGGCTCTGTGGCTGGGTATTGAGCGATCCCGTGGTGGCAAGGGGGGTTCGGGGGTTGTAGAAGGCTCCTTTGGCGTTGGTGATCTCCCTTTTTTCTGGTGTGAGTGTGGGAGGGCTGGAGTGGCCGATATTGCAGAGCTCGGGAGGTGGAAGTGACAGGGGTTGCGGCCCTTTGTTTCTCTCTGTGGGTTTCTGAACTGGAGTAGGGCTTGATGGCTTCTTCCAAGGGAGAGGTTTCTGGGGTTATCCCTGATTCGAGTGTTCACGCAACAATTTGCTCGATGTCCCCAAAGAATGGGATGTCAACATATAATAATAATCTATTTACTACGGACTCTGGGACGGATAGTGCAGGATTGTCCTCGGGTACACGGATCACAAAGGTTAATGGTTGTTTAGAGCGGTGCAAGGTGAGACCAAAATTTGTTGTTCCGCCTGATCTGATTGCTGAAGACATTGATTACTACTCAAACCATTCCCTATATTGCAAATTTTTGGGGTTGAGGGTATCACTCCAGTTTTTGGAGACTTGGGCTCAAAGAACGTGGGAGCCGGTGGGAGAAATGGAGATAATGTTGTTGGCTAACAATTACTTCATGGTTACTTTTAACTGCATAGCCGATCGTAACAGGGTGTTTGAGGGAGGCCCTTATTTTTATAATAAGGTGGGGTTGTTTATCAAGCCGTGGCATGCAGGATTTAACCCTGCAGAGGAGCTTCCAAACCGCGTCCCCGTGTGGGTTCGATTACCTCGACTCCTAGTGGAATGCTGTCGGGAGGATGTGTTGCTCTTGTTGGCTTCGCTGCTTGGAAAACCAGTTGGAGCTTCGTCACAGACCTTGGGGAAAAAGGTAATGACTTTTGCAAGAATTTGTGTTGAAATTGACCTAAGTAGGCCTCTGCCGGATGCAATAGATATGTGTGCGGGTTCTTACTCTTGGGTGCAGCAATTGGACTACGAGACCCTTCCTTTCCGATGCAGGCTCTGTCGTGAATATGGCCATTTGCTAAGAAAGTGTCCAAGATACAAGTCGGTGGATCCCCAGCCTTCTCAGCCTTCTCGGGAGCCTCCCAGGGCGGAGAAGGAGAAGGGTAGTGGTCCTATTGCGGCGGAAGATAATGATGGTTTTGTTCCTGTCAAGGCTCGGAGTAAGAACAGGGGGAAAAAGAGACCTTTCAGAGAAAGGCAAGAAGAGAGCACTTTTAACAGGTTCGAGGTTTTGGATGACCTGTGTCACCAGGAAGTTAATCCAGGTTTGGTAAACTTGGAGCAGGGGATTGAGGGGTTAGCTCAAGAGGGACATGCTCTCGGCTCTTCTATGGAACCACAACATGATTATGGGGTGCTCTCGGATGCCGCTATGCCATCAGAAGGCTTAGAGGCTTCGGTGTCTTTGGCTGTTATTCCAGCAGTGGGGGAGGGTTCCTCTCCTCTTGGGCGAAGTGCAGATCTGGAGTCTACTAAGAAGTCTAAGCCTCCAAAACTGGGTATCTTGCAAAAAGATATTAAGAAGGGTGGAGCAGAGAAATTTGCTAAACCAGGTAGAAAGAAGGAAGTGGAAAAGATCAAATTGACAGGCGAGAACTTGGTTGAGTCAGGGTCAGTAAGGACTCTGGATGCTCACTTTTCGAGCCCCTTGAAATGATTGTTATTTCATGGAATGTAAGGGGCTTGAACAGCGGCCCTCGACAAAAAGCGGTTCATGATTTAGTTCGGAAGCATGGTCCTGATGTGTTCTTTCTTCAGGAGACTAAGCTATCTATGGAGAGTATGCTTGACTTGGCACCTAGGTTATGGAGGTGTGGCGAGTGTCAGTGTATTGGTGCTCATGGATCTTCTGGGGGTGTGGCCTATTTTTGGAACCCTCGGAAAATTCGGCCTCTCTGGTGGGTGTCTTCTAAATCAACTCTGTCTATGATGGCTTCTAGCTTTGAGACAGGGGAGGTTATTCTCTTTTCTGATATTTATGCTCCTATTGATTTTCGGGGTAAGCAAGCTCTGTGGTCTCATATTAGGTTAGTCCGATCTATGGCTCCTTTCCACCCATGGATTATGGCTGGGGACTTCAATGCTATTTGCGAGGTGGCTGAGAAGCGGGGTGGTTCTGGGAGGCTGGAGCCCTCTTCTTTGTTGCTTAGGGATAGCATCAACTCTTTAAATCTCGTTGATATCAAGCCCAGTAATGGTCAGTTTACTTGGACCAACCGTCGAGTTGGGGATTATTGCATTGCAGAAAGGCTGGATCGCTTTCTGGTTTCTTGTTACTGGGTGGGGGGGATGTGGTCTTCACGCTCTGAGATCTTGGATTGGAAAGGTTCCGATCATTGGCCTATCAAGCTTGTCATTGATTCACCTTGTGCCCCGCGTACGCCTTCTTTTAGGTTCCAGCTCATGTGGTTGCGTGACCCCTCTCTGAAGGATTATGTGGCTGAATGGTGGAGGAGTGGTAGACCTGTGTATGGGACAGCAATGTATGTTTTTTCCAAGCGTCTCCAACATGTGAAGTATCAGCTTAAGCACTGGAACTCTCAGTGCTTTGGGAATGTCTTCCATGAAAAGGCAGTGGCTCAGGGAGAAATGGATAGTATCACGAGGAGGTTAAGGGAGGTTGGAGTGACACCTGAGCTCCTTCAGGCTGAAGCACAAGCTGTGAGAACCTTGGAGGAATGGGAGTTGAGGGAAGAGATATATTGGAAACAAAAGGCTCGAATAGTTTGGTTGCAGGAAGGGGATAAAAATACGTCTTTTTTCTTCAATTCGGTGAAAGCACGGAGGCATGGGAATTCTATCTCTAGTCTTGTGAGTGATGGGGGAGAATACTTGGTTTCCTTCCCTGAAATTTCTAATGAGGTACGACAATATTTTGCTTCTCTCTTTAGGGAGGACTCGCAAGGGGGGTCGCCTGAGGAGGATCAAGTTCTCTCTTGTATTCTGAATCTTGTGTCTAGGGAGCTGAACCAACAGCTCATGAACGATATCACTTTGGAAGAACTTGAAGGAATTGTTTTCCAGATGCAGAAGGGGAAGGCGCCAGGGCCTGATGGCTTCCCAATCGAGTTTTTTCAAGAATTTTGGGACATTATCAATTTGGACCTCCTGGAGGTTGTGCAAGAATCTCAAAGGAACAAGCAGATGCTAAGAGCCTTAAATTCTACTTTCCTTGCGCTTATTCCCAAGTGTGAGGGGGCTGATAGGTTAAGCCAATTTCGACCCATTTCTCTCTGCAATGTCATTTATAAAATAATCTCTAAGATAATTGCCGACAGGTTGAAAAAGGGGCTTGAGGAGTTGATTTCCGAAGAACAGAGTGGCTTTGTTGCAGGTAGACAGATTCTGGACGGGATTGTTATTGCAACTGAAGTCATCCATTCAATGGCCAGCTCCAAGGAAAAGGCAATGTTTATCAAATTGGATATGGCGAAGGCTTATGACAGAGTTCGATGGTCCTTCTTATGGAAGGTCCTGGATGCTTTTGGGTTTGCGGCGGAGTGGATTCAATGGGTTAGGAGTTGTGTTACCTCTGTCTCTTTCTCGGTGCTTATTAATGGGAATCATTCTGAGCTATTTGGTGCTTCAAGGGGCCTTCGTCAGGGGGACCCTCTCTCTCCATACTTGTTTATCCTCTTTGCTGAAGGATTGGGGAGGTTGCTTAGAAGGAATGTGGAGGTGGGAAGTATACAGGGTTGGCAGTGGGGAGGCAATCTACCTCCGCAGTCTCATCTACAATTTGTGGATGATACTGCCCTGATGGGTATGGCTTCAATGCGAGAGGCTTCTAATTTGCGTAGGGCATTGGATGTCTACTTGGTTGCCTCAGGTCAACAAATAAATGAGGACAAGTCTTCTATTTTCTTCTTCAACACTTCGTACCCCATCCAGAGAAGGATTGCTCGAACTTTGAGATTTCAGATTGGAACACTTCCTCTGACCTATCTTGGTTTCCCTATTTCGGTGGGTAGATTGCCTCGGGCGTCATGGCAGAGCATTTTAGATAAGTTTAGGGCGAAGGTTAATCACTGGACACATCGGTGGCTATCCTTTGCTGGTCGGGTTCAGCTTATCAAGTCTGTGGTACAGGCTTTGCCCATTTACAGATGCATGCTTCAGGTGGCCCCTTTGGGTTTTGTTAAGGATTTGGATTATGTGACGCGACAATTCTTATGGGCGGGTAGCTTGGAGTCTTCCAAATGGAGTTTGGTCAGATGGGAGGTGGTGTGTAGCCCAAAGCAATATGGTGGCCTGGGTCTGCGACAGATGGCTTTGGTTGGTGTGGCTCTGGCTGCGAAACTATACTGGAGGTGGTGTAAGGAGCAGGATAAGAGCTGGGCCAAGATTCTCTCTCAGAAGTATCTTCAGGGAACCCCTCAGTTGGAAATGCCTCGTTACCCCCTTCTGGGGAAGGGTTCTGTGATCTGGAGCACTCTTAAGAAAGGGGCTACTCTCATTAAGGATGGTTTATTTTGGATTTGTAAAAAGGGCACCGAGGTTCATTTTTGGTCTGACTCGTGGGATGGATATCCCCCCATCATTTCTCAGTTTCCTCACTTGGTAAACCTTTGTCAGAGATTTCGCGAGATTGGGTGGACACGGGTGAGTGACTTTAAGTCTTTTTCCTCTCGAGGTCAGTTGGAGGTGGCGGGATGGAAGTCTCCAGATGAATGGCCTGATGTTGGTTTGCCAGAAGAATGTAGTGAGTTGCATAGTATCCTTTCCAGGAGGCGTTGCAGCTCTCTTCAGTATGATGATGTGCTTGCCTGGTCTCCCAATCCTAATGGGGATTACACTGTTGCTTCTGGTTACCAGGAGCTATTATCCCATAGGGTGGAGGGGGATGAAATCCAGTGGTGGAAGAAGATCTGGAACAAGTCTTCCTGGCCAAAATGTAATTGTTTTGTTTGGATGTTGGCTTGGAATAAGTGCTTGACCTGGGATAATATTCAGAAGCGTGGCTTTCAGGGTCCCTCGGTATGTGTTTTGTGTGGGGCTAATGAGGAGGACTCGACTCATCTGTTTTTTCGCTGCCCTTTCTCCCTCCAGATTTGGCACTTCTGGTGGGGGGTTTGGAGTAGCCCCTGTGTTCATGCTTCCTCGTTGATTGAGTTTTGGCAGAGGTTGGGTAGG
Source organism: Sequoia sempervirens (assembly GCA_007258455.2). Classification (NCBI taxonomy): domain Eukaryota; kingdom Viridiplantae; phylum Streptophyta; class Pinopsida; order Cupressales; family Cupressaceae; genus Sequoia; species Sequoia sempervirens. The sequence goes on along the minus strand of VDFB02027296.1, from coordinate 14,660 downwards.
CCTCCTTCTATGGCTTCCTTTTTACATGTAGTGTGGTCGGTGGGCCCTATCTTCATATTGTGGAAGATTTGGTTGGAGAGGAATCGGCGAATATTTCGGGGAGAAAAGAAGTTGGTGCAACAAATTTGGCAGAGAATTTTGGGCATGGTTCAGGAGACGGTGGTGGCTAAGTGTGAGTTAGAATTCCCCTTGGGGAAAAGGGATGCTGAAGTGGCGGAGAGATTGGGGATTCAGGGGCCGTCCTCGGCCTCGGCATGTGTTAAGCGTGGGAAGCATTCGAAGCAGAGAGTTCAAAGGTCTGGATTTTGGCAGCCTCCCCCAATTGGGGTTCTAAAAATCAATACTGACGGTTCCTCCAGAGGCAATCCGGGGCCGGCTGGTATTGGGGGGATTGGTAGGGACTATTCGGGTTCGATGGTTTTCCTTTTTTCGGTTTATGAGGGTGTGCATACTGTCAACTACATGGAAGGGTTGGCAATTCTTTGTGCTTTTGAGAAAGCCTATGATTTGGGATGGAGAAGAGTTGTTTGTGAATCTGATTCCCAGGTGTTGGTCAATTTACTTATTAAGCAGAAAGTGGAGGATGTCAGTTGGCAGCTGGCTGGGGTGGTGCATCAGATTTTGCGGGTTAGTTCTTTAATGGAGATGGTGACTTTCGTCCATATTCCAAGGGAGTGGAATAGGGCTGCTGATTGCTTGGCGAAATGGGCGTCAGAGTATGCTGAGGGATGGAGAATTGAGGAGTGGGAAATGGTTTCTCCGGCACTTCGTCCTGATTTTGAGAGAATTCTTGCTGAGGATAGGGAAGGGAAAAGTGATGGCTGATGTTGTTGATTGTCTTTTCCTGCTTAGTGGTTCGGATTTCCTGGGGACTTTGGTCTCTTGACTTCTTTGTAATGATGTTCTTTGAGTTTCAATAAAAATTTTACCCCTTTGTTTTAAAAAAAAAATAAAAATAAATAAAAATTCATTTGTAGTGATGGTGAAAGTTAAAGATATTGGATGAATCTACTAATCATACCATTTGGGGCTTGTTGATTGTAAATCACAGTGTATGGTTAGTTTGAGCCTTTATTTGTAATGGTTCAACTATGAATGTTGTGTATATCATGCCAAAAATTAGGTGTATGTATGGATGTTTACAATATGAAAATCTTTTATTGTTCCTTGGGAGATTGCACCATTCTTGTAGCATTATAGGTTTAACCTTGATTAAGCAAGGATAGGTTATTAGGGATTTGTCTATCTGCAACAATATCCATTGTTGTGATTGATCTTAGGATTTAGTTTTTTAGTATCTCTCTCTAAACCCTCTATATTTTGATCTTTTTAATAAATCTAGGTTAGTTTTGGGAAGGAAAGCATAATGAAAATTATCATATTTGATGATAAAAATCATTTTTAGATTTTAGATCTAGAAATACAATCAAGGTTTGATCCAATTTCAAACTTCATAAAAACTCTTAGTCTTATAAGTTTTTAGCCTTTTTTTGAACCGTAAATGCCCATTGTGAAACCAACAATCACATATGCCACTGAGTTATCTTTGCATAGTCAAGCCCTAACATCTGAAGCCTTTGGATTATTTTTTGAATTTTTCTGAAGAAGTTTCCTTTCAAGAGAGATAGAGCACTTTGTGTTTTATTTATGTTGGGCAGTGCAAAAACACTCATCAACACTACCTTAGATACATTTAAAAATGATGAGGCCATCCTAAAGCTCATGTAGACCCATGATCACATTCCCCCAGATATCATAAATAAGGATTCATATCCTTATTGAGTTCATTTGTGCATATTTTGGAGAGCAAGAAAATCTTTCAAAGAAACCATCAAAATCCATGCTTGATATAGATACACCCTTTGATAGTGATCTTCACCTTCCATTTTCCCATAACCCACTTTAAGATTTGTTACCCTTCTTGTTGAGGAAGCTACAAACATAAATCTTAAGTACATAGGAGGCACCTAAGTTAACACATATAGTAGTTTCTTTAGATTCTAAATTGAAGACAAACATATTCATGATACTTAGAGTATAAAAATATATTTTCTTGGTCTTGCATTGAAATTCCTAACTTGGAACCATCCTTGGTCATCCACCACCTTGTGTATAGCTCAATGTCTAACCAATTCCCCAAATTTTAAGGAAAATGCACCCTAAGGCAACCCTCCTAGTAAAGGAACAACTTCAAAAGTTGCTAGATGTAAAATTAATTTGGCCTATTGAATATCCATAGTGGATATCTAATGTAGTTCCAATGAGTAAGAAAACCAAAGGAATGAGGGTATGTATAAATTTTAGGGAATCAATAAATATTTCCCAAAAGATGATTTTTTACTTTTGAATATTGACATGATAATAGATATGATAATTGACCATGAGATGTTATCCCTTATGGATGGATTTTCACGATACAACTAAATTTAGATAGCACTAAAGGACCAACATAAAACAACCCTCATTCCCATTATGGAGAATTTTAATACAAATTCATGCTACTTATAAAATTCTAGTGTCACATATTAGAGGACCAAGACCAACATATTCCATGGCACGTTGCATGATATTGTTGAGGATTATGTGGATGACATCCTAGGAAAATAAAAGCTCAAAGTAGATCACCCAACCATCTTGTATCATATCTTCTAGAGGCTCAAAGAGTATAAGGTCAAATTAAATCCAAGAAATGTGTCTTTGGGGTCACATAAGGTAAGCTCTTAGGGTTCATTCTTTCTATACATGACATTAGTGTAGATCTAAATAATATTAAAGCAATAATTGATGTATGCCACCTCCTAAGAAATTTATATAATACATAGCTTATAGGGAAAACTCTAGCCTATCAAGCAATTCATAGCACAACTAGTAGGCAAGTGACATCCTTTTTCACATCTACTCTAAAATAATGTCGAGTGGGATTAATCATACTAAAAATCATTCAACTAGATTAAAGAATAGTTGCCCAATCCTCTAGTACTTGTGACATCTAAACCAAATAGGCATTTGTTTTTCTACGTCTTAGTTACACAACATCCCTTAGGTACCTCTTAGCTCAACATAATGACCAAGGAAGAGAAAATGTCATATATTATCTTAGTAGGGAATTAGTCAAATGTGAACTCAATTACTCTTCCATGGAGAAAGCTTTGCTTGAAGTAGTGTTTGCCATTTATAAAATTTAACATTACATGCTTAATGGTATGAACCATATTATCACCAAAATTGATTTGTTCAAATACTTTTTTAAAGAAACCCCTACTAGTAGAATGGAAAAGTGAGTCGTACTCCTTAGTAAATTTGATATGTTGTATGTTAATCAAAAGGAACTTAGAGGGAAAGTTATAATAGATTAGTTAGTAGAGGCTCCTATTTAAGGTTGTCATCCTTTAACCACATAATTTCTAGATGAATCCATCCTTCACATTGAAGAATCAAAACCATGGACATTATACTTATAGATCATTTACCTCACATGGCTAAAGTGTTGGCATCATGTTCATCACCCCAAGGACATTTCATCCTAAAAGCATTTTTCATTAGCTCTGACTGCACAAACAACATAGTGGAATATGAGGTATTGATATATATGTTAAAACTCCTATTAAAATGGAACATTTAACATATACAAGTCTCCAATGTTTCATAGTTGGTAATCAAGTATGTCAATGATGAGTTCCTTACTAAAGATGACAAACTTGTACCCTATAAACAAACGGTGGACAATTTTAAATAGTACTTCTTGAACATATGTTTTGAGCAAGTTTCTCACATCAAAAATAAAGTTATTGATTTTATGGCCAATATTGGATCTCTTTTGGATATGCTTGATGAAGGTCATGAGTATCAGCTCCTTGTAGAACAACTCCTCATACTTTCTTATTATCTCCCAGAATCTAATATGATATGTAATATTGTTGGTCCTTACACTCCTTGGTATAGTGACATATATGCCTATCTCCAAAGCCATACCATTCCTCTAGACATGTCACCTACCAACCATAAATCCATTATTCAACATGCCTCTCATTACACCATCCTTGACAACTTGTTCTACTATAGGGGCTATGATGGAAATTTTCATAGATGTCTCAACTTAGATGAGGCTAACCTAGCACTTCAAGAATTCCATAATGGCATTTGTGGTGCTCATATGAATGCCATGATATTGGCTAAGAAACTCCTTTGTATAGGATATTATTGGCCTATCATGAAATTTTTCATGCCCTAAAATTACCCATGATGAACCATTGATCATCACATTTTTTTAAAATAAGAATAAAAATGCACTATATGATGGAAGAAGTGTTAATTTCAAAACAAAGTGTGTGGTAACTAAAACAAAGAAAATTAGGAATCCTAGGTTTAATGTGTAAACCTAGGATTCAAAACTTTGGTTTTTGTGTGTTGTGGATTATTTTCTTATGTTTCATTAAGGTGGAGATCAACAAGGTATTTAGATTGACTTTCAACCATGAAGGTGAGCCAATCGTACCTAGATCTACATCTTATTGAGTCTTAGAGTGGATTGGAATTGATTCACCTTCACTAACCTAATTAGAATATATGACCAAATATACAAAATATAATAATCCAATTAACAAACTAAAATAGTAACTTGTAGGTAGATCTAGGAAGGGTGGAGACTATTACCTATCTTGAAAAGTTTTTGTTGGTCTGAATATAAGAATAGAGTTGCCCTATGGAATATGGGTCCTTTACACCTTTCATACTCTATTTTTTAGGTCCTCTAATGACAGATCTAAGCTTTTGATTCTTGGTTGCAAAGTCCTCATAAAGCAGTTGAATAATTTTGTAGGCGAGTTTATGTGAGTTGGCAAGATGTAGGGCTTCAATTGCAATAGTGAACAATTTTTCTTCAAGCTTCCTTCAATCCTCTTCAACCACAAAATCAACACATTCATAAAGAGAAGAGATGTTGTGCCATTTAGGGGATTGCCTTAGTAAAACCTTGTGTTAGTATTTCCACTTCAACAATGGCAATATAAATGATAGGAAGGAATGATGAAATCACAAAGTTTTGCAAACTCGCCACCCTTCAATAGCTTCCTTGAAGGATTGAAGTCATACACATCACTTCAAGGTCTTGGATCTTGCTTGCTTGAATTTCTTGGAGACTTACAAAGGGTTAGCCTTCACAAACAATGATAACATGAACACAAACAAACTCACATAAGATTTGACATGATGTTAGGATCTTGGATTGCTACAATAAAGCTTTGAAATGTTGCTCTTGACTTGCTTGATAGTGCTCTTGATAATAATAATTTCTCATAAATTCTCCTCAGTGCTTGTTATATTTTAAATGATGCAATAACTAGGTATTTATAGGAATTTTTTCATTTTCTCGTAAATTAAATCCCAATAGCCAACATTTGCAATTTGAATTTTGAATGTTAAAATGATGACACTGGCATATCCACAATTGGTCCTCAACAAAATATGGGGACCCATATTCCCTAGGGCGAATGGGTCCTAGCCCTATTTTCTAGGACATTAAGTGTCAAGGAAAAAACATTAATTAGACGCATTTGTTCAATGCTTGAAATTTCTCAAAAAGTGGTATAAATGGGCTTAAAGAATACATAATTTAGGAAATTACGGGGCCCAATTAGGCTCAATAATTTAGAGGGAGCAAAACATAGTGTGAGATTGTCAAGGGTGACAATTTTTGACACTATAGTAACATGCATGGGTAACTTGATTCTAAACTAATTCTAGATTATAGATAATCATTGTGTTCTTGAGTGGTAAGGCTTGAAGTTAAAGTTCATTACTACTTACCTTAAATATTATTAGGGTTGATAAACATTTCCATCAAGTTTGATAATGATTTGGTTATGGAACCTTCATGCTTGGGACTTAAGAGAATTAGTTGCTACAATATTATTTTTATGAATGGGTTTAGATGGTCAAAAGTCACCTAGTTCTTACTATTTTCTCCAAACATGTCTTCTAAACCATAAATGCACTTGAAAGGTTAATATGTGAATATTACATTATAATCGTACCTCATTCTATGATGTAACCAAGAACTAGGAGCAATTATAAATGTTATCACTATTGTGCCTTCAACACACACGCCCCATTCAGAACGGGGACCCTCTCTTTCCTTCGCCTCGCCGGGTCGTTTTGTTGTCTCATTTTGCATGCCCCCTATTCTGGTGTTCAAAATGGTCAATGAGTCCCAAAGAGTTCATCTTGAGTCGACCATGTTTCACCCCCCCTCAAATTTTCAAAGGCTTTAGGCCTTTGCAGAAGTCCCTTGCTAGTTTGCCTTTGCTTTTCAAAATTGGCATCCCTCGAGCCCTGCGGATCTGCCCATGCGGGTTGCCCCTTGTGGATTTCCCTAACATCTTCATCATTTCAAACGGCCGACAGACCACGTCCTTTCGCAGCCCAAGACCTGCCTCTCCAATCATCATTCCATTGCATTTCCAACGGCTAAGTCCCAGCGGTCATCTGCAGTGCAGACTCTACCCCTCCCGCAACCGCTTTTGAAAATATGACAGATCACCAACTCTTTGACCCATCATACCTGCATTAAATAGGGGCATTGAATGCACACTTAAGTCTATAAATAGCTGACAATGAAAGTATTTTCACCTGTTAGTTTGATTAGAGTGAATCGAAGCAAGTCAGAGCTACCCCGCAATCGCCACCATCGCACCCCCAAGCCCAGTTGCCGATCTAGCATTACTATTCACTGTGAGTTCATTCATCTTCATCGAATCTTTGAGCTCAGTTCTCCACCGCGTGTCTTCTTTTAAGTTTTCCTTCATTTCATCAAAAATTGTTAAAATCTCTAAGGAAAGCTTTAAATCTAGTTAAAATTAACCATGGTGAACAAAACCCATGAAGCAAAAATTTGATAAACCTTGAAAATCCCCCATAGATGGCTCACGAAACTTCAACCACCCATGGCCATTCTTAAGATAGGGAAATCACTCCTCACAAGCCCGCAAGCACAACTTCGCTGTTGTTAACTCCTTAGAAAATGTTAAGACACAAAATGACTTTCATCGTCACTAAGCCCGCCCTTCTGAGAATCCCCTCCAATTTGGTTGTTTCAAACTTAGTTAAAATTCATGAATGAAAGCCAGGATCCACTACCCCTTTCGAGTCTACATCCGCAGACTTCTTGTTGTGAGATGCTCCTCAACGTTCGTCATTTCCAACAGCTATATAACCTTGTCCTTTCGGCCTACGAGGTTCACTTTAATGGTTACCCATTGAACTTAAAGTTGTCAAAATTCTAAGGTGCAAGTGCATCGCAGGTCTTTGCTCGTGGACTTCCATCTGTGGGACTCCGTCTTGGCTCTGCCGTTCCTAATGGCTATCAATGCTTGCCTTTCTGCACCTCAGAGCCCGACCTCCCCAGTGTCGCCTTGTCCTCGAAGCTACGAAGTAAATAAGTGACCCCTTTGCAAATTTCGTAACACGAACATCTGTCTATGGGTCGCCATGGGTGGTCCGTCACACCGAACGACCTTTGACTGTCATTCATCTGCATTGTGGATCCTGCACCAATCAAGACTGCCTGAGCTCAATGAAATGAAATTATTAAGTGCCAAATCACCCTTCCACGGACCATGCTTTGTGGGTTTTTGTCACTGGGATTCTACCCTAGTTTCATTGTATCCAAATGGAAGGATGCCTCTATTGGCCCGCTATACGGGGCCCGATCCATCCAAAGCCGCTTGACTAGCAATAAGTGAAGAGTATCGCCTATGCCTTTTGCAGACCCAGTCCCGCGGGTTTCCCCTATCGGACTGTCGTCTAGCTTTTGTTGTCACGAATGACTGTCACCAATCGTCTACCTGCCATCTCTAGCCCACAGTGAACTCATGCCAAAATAAGGCAAGGTCGTCCTCCAAACTTGTGAGGTCCGCAGGGCAAAATACTGCCTATGGGTTTCCGTCCTGACAATCCCGCTCTCTGTGGAAGAGTATCAAATGGCTATGTTGCCCACTGCCTCCGCCTGCTCCGAACCCACACGACCCAAAGATGATCTTAATGACTTCTAACCTGGAAACTAAGTTCGGCCCACATGCTAAAATGGCCTAACCTCCTTGGTGGACCCCACAATTTGGCCAAATCCTTGGGTGGGTGGAACCTTGCGAGCCACCCTACCATGTTTTCCCTTCAGAATGGCTATTAGCCCAGGCAAGTTTGCACCCATGGGCCCGCATGGCCATAACTTCCCCAAACAAGCTACTAATGATGATCTGAAAGGCATGTTAGGATCTTCTAATGATGGTTTACCTGATCTAATGTTATTTTGCAGGGTTTTGGCTAACACTCTTTATATTTTAATGCTTGAATATGCTTACGGATTTCTTGTTTGCAGAATATATGGAATTAGGCGCGGGACCTTCGGGAGTAACCGTAGAGAAAGATAAAGGAAAGAAAACGAGCAAGGCACCCAGTGGAAAGGACGATAAGGATCAGATGAAGTATAAGTTCCAAGGGGAACCTTTGAACTCCAAAGTCACCTCAATCTGGAAGGAGGTCTCCGACACAAACATCAAACATATAGACATCGATGAATTCAAGCAGATAGTCTGAATCAATACTAAAATAGAGAATGCAAGAAATATCAAAAGCAGTGGGTTGGCTAAAGTCGCAGGCTTTCCTCCTGCCCTTATTTCCCCCAAACTTGTTATAGCCTACAGAGAGGCATACCAAGAAGAGACTAGAACCATAGGAGACAGAGATGGAAATGTTTTGGCTGACATGTCTGCTAAGGCAATAATGAGGACTTTTCATATCCCTACCTTCGGAGAGATGGAAGTTCCAACCATGGATGATGGCAAGGCTATGTGGGATCAAGACCCCCTCAAGTGTAAAAGACTTATTAATCAGTACTGGTTGAAGGAGAAGAGGGGCAGTGCTGCAAATGTTCCCTAGGAGCTCTTCTATAGTGAATTTTATGAGGATTACCATGATTTGGTGACCCTACTAAGCAGAGTAATGGGCCTTCCAACTACGGCCTACTTCCAAGAATGGATGTTGTACTTTGTTGAAGAGATTCTCTGTGGAGAAGCCAAGTTTTACTAGGCGAAGCTAATCAACGAATGCTTCCACGAGTAATTTATGGTTGTAAAGAAGACCTCTAGATTTTACATGACATCTTACTTGGTCTATTCATTGGCCAAGAAGACGCAATACAAAGGCTTATTCAGAGCTCCAAATGAGGAACCAAGCAGGGACCTAAAATTTTATGATAAGTACCCTCAACTATAATTCATAAACTTTAAGAGGGACTACTGCAGAGTCAATGATGCTTTCATAGGTCATATTATCAGATTGCTCAGGGTTGACTTCGAAAGGAGAGTCTCCCATAGTGCCAATGATTTCCTTAAGCAATTTTCCTTCTTATTCATTCAGTATCCAAAGTTCACCTACATTTGTGTTGAAGGCTTTTTAGAAAGACCATACAAGTTACCCCGGTATCCCAATGACCGGATAATACTGCTAGAACTCTCTCAGTAGTTACGAAATGCACATGCCCTTTTGAGTGGCAAGCATAGGGCGGGGATTCCTTATCCCCTCTCCTTCGGTCAAGGTCTATACGAACTCCATACCTCTCAATGTGTTGACAATTCAGAGAAAGAACTAGTGAAATACCATTTGAGACTCCACACTGCCTGACCACAAATGGACCCCTATGGCAAACTCAAGAAAGCACTTGGACCTTAATATGCCCATCTAAATAGCATCAAGGACTTTTGGGCTAATTGCAAAGATGATAATGAAGTGCGAATGAGGCACTATATGTGAGTGACAACATATTTCGTGAAGAGGGTCTACCTATTCCCCATACCGGATCAGGTAGCATAAGATGAAAATACAGTGATGGATCCTCGGTACAATGTAGTTGCCAATCTCTCACTGCCACTAATTGAATGGGATGAGAAAGAGGTTGACAACATTGATATTCTAACCAAACCTTTCTAGGCCAGAACAAAAGAGTGGATTGATGGGAAATTTTCCCAATTGAAGTAGCAAGGGGTCACTTTGACCTTTGAGGGGCTCGAGAACGAGCCAAAAAGTGAAACAGATAGTGGGATATATGTCGCCCCATTGAGAGAGACTTCAAAATATCCTCTGTCCACCAGGTCAAGGAAGAGAAAAGAATTTTTTGAGCAACAACCCAATCCCAAGGTGTACGCGAGAAAAGCTTTATAGGGAGAACCTTCTAAGAAACACAAGAGATCAAGGAGTTTCACAGAGATGCCTACCATTCAAGAAGATCCACTTCACGAAGGAGAGGAAATGGAGGTTGAGCAACCAAAATATCCACCTGTTGCCTCCACTACTACTGCCCCTCCACCTGCTTCTCAAGCGATGGTGGCTACTTCTCCACCTGCGATGGATATCTCTGTCCACCTTGCCTCTCCTCCACCCACCGTGCAGGTTGTGACCATAGACTCTTCTTTTGCTACCACTTCTCTACTTTCCTCTTCTTCCATGTCTCCAACTACATCTCTCCCATTAGCAATAGTAACAATACCAATGCATGCGCTCTCACTTCCAGAGGCATTCTCCCAACATATGTAGAATGTTCCTACAGAGCTTTCTAAAGTATTGATGAATCCAGCCATTCAAGTTGCCATAGCATAGGTTCTTGCCAATATTCCTGCCTCAAATCCTCCGATTAAACCACCAGAGATGAAATCCATAATGCAAATATCTAAGGAGTTAGAGAGACAAGAAAAGGAAGCAACAAGGGAATTGGAGGAGGAAGCAGATGACTACCATGAACACCCAGAACACCAGCATTTGCAAATTGATAAGGTGGTCCACGAAGGAGAAGAAACAAATTCCTTTGAGTCTGATGAAGAAGAGGATGACACCAAATATATTGTAGAAACCTTTGATGCAAACCTCAGGGAGGAGTTGGCTCGACAATTGAGGGATGTTGGAGAGGAAGTGGAAAGACCATCTTCTGAAGAAGAAAAGGAGTCAAGTGATAAAATGGAAGAAGATACCAATCCAATTGGGGAGTGGGAAGAAATCCCCAAGCACGATGAATAAATGCCTCTCTCAGAAGAACAAGAAAATAAAGAACAAGAAGATGTGCCACCTCAGCACAAGGAAGAGGAGAATAAAGAAGAAGATAAACTAGAAGAAGAGTCTGAAGCTAATAAGAGCCTAGAAATGGAACAACTTGAGGAGCATGAGCGTTATGAAGAAGAAGAAAAGGAAACGACCTATAAAGGAGAGGAAAGCCCTAAGAAACGCACACCCACCAAGTCTTGATCAAAGACACAATGTTCATCTGGGACTCTGATGAAGAAGAGGAAGAATACATGAGAACAGAGCAAGAAGCTCCAGGTGATAAAGAGATTGAAGTCAGGAAGGACGAAGAAGAAGGTGATCGTGAATCACCCAAGGAAGAGTCTCAAATACCCGAGTGGTTAGAAAATAAATTAGAGAAGAAGACTCTGACTCCCAGAGATCCCAAGGCAAGACTCGAGGCTATCTTAGCTTGAGTACAAGTCAACACAAAGAAGAAGAGGCCTAAATTAAGATACAAACTGACCATGGATGCTTTTGGGTCTAGGACTATGCAAATTTCCATGCCAGTTGTGGGTGAAGAAGGGATAAGTTACGATGTCTCCATCATAAACTTGGGGACAACCACCAAAGAATAGAAAATAAATCATCTCCAAGAGTCCATTGCCATGGTGGTACATCATATGCACAAGGACAAGATCTCCAAGGATGAATTGAAAGCACAAGTAGCTGATTTAACAACATATATCCAACACTGGTCATCAGTGGAAGATATCCCCACCACATCTTTAGTGCCACCACAGTTGTTGTCCAAGGATCATATCAAAAAGCTCGAGAAAAGAAAGAACTAGACTAAGACTATATAGGATTGGTTCCGACAGGTCTTATTTGCTGGAAATATGGGCATCAATCGTGTTGTCAAGACAACAAATAAGTTCTTAGAAGTACAAAGACACCTTGGGGGCATGAGGAAGTTCTACACTAACTTCCTAAAGGTATACGGGTCCACCTATCCTAAAATTGAGGCCATCCTCAAGCTGCCTCAGAAAACATGGGAAAAGGAGCTTGCACTGACAGAGGATGATCATTCGCTGGTTGATATGTGGAAGCTGGACTTCGATCATAGAAAAGAGATATTGGAGAAAATGCTCTTTAAAGTGGATCCTGACTTTGATTGGGCCAAAGACATTAGGGCATACTATATTTAGTATTTGAAATTAATGATAGGTTATGATATGCCTGCCGTCGAGATTGATCCGGAAAAGATAAAGCCTTATTTCCATAAGAAGATGGAAGATGGGATGTCGGGCAGGCTTACCATAGATTTTATGAGTTTTGTTACTTAGGCTTTTGCCCAATCTGAACAAGTTAGGGACAACACGACTAAACTTATGATGGAGATTGGGATACACTCACAGGTCGATCCAAGTAATGGAACTACCAGGTGCTCCAATCTAATATAATAGAGATTGATAAGCTTCAGGCATTAATCAACAAGTTCATGGAGTATGCTACTTTGAAGAAGTAGGAAGGAAACCCAGCCATTGATGAAAAACTCCTCACAGAATAGCTATAGCAAAGGAAATCAACAAAAGACAAAAGTGCTACAGTACTACCACAAGAGGATGAAATAGGGAAAAAGACAAAGATCTATTTTTAAATTGTAATATATTTAGGGGTAGGTAAAAACCTAGTTTGTAGTGAATCTTGGCCACATAATGTAAATCAATCTTGGCCATTCATTTTTCTTTTGAAACACTATAAATAGGGGGTCTCCTCTCATTTTCAAGAGAGTTGAGTTGTTGTAAAGGCATGCTACAAAAAATTTAATAGAAGTTCATTGGATTTTGGTGGACTCTTGAGTTTCTATTGCATGTTACATGGTTCATCTCCCATAGTCAGTTAATTTAGATATATTTAGTTTTTTCTTCTTCATGTTTTAGATTACTTTGATAGATTAGTTAATGATGTTAAATGGTTGTGTAGATTTTTGTTGTGTTGATGCCTTTCTTGTCCATACTTTTTGTTATTTACTGATGGTAGATAGCTGTGTAAAGTTAGTTTGGGCATAAACTAAAATTTGCTCCAAACTTCTATCTTTTATTCATGCATGTTTATGGTGAATGAATGGTTGAATATTTGTAGTCCTTAGAAGCTTGCACAAATTTCATGATACTGTGAGTTAATCTGGTTAAGTGAAATTATGTTTTGGGAAGGCTATCCATAGTAGAACCCTCCATGATCATTGTTCATTGCTACTTTCAGATCCAAGAACCTCTTCTCTCCCCTACCCTTTTTTCCTTTTTTTTAAATAAGTAACCTATGCTAAGGTTCACTACACATTGTAAAGCCAAAACTTAAGATAAAATAGAAGTTTAAGATTGTTGTTTGAACTTCCCATCTTAGGAACTCCATTTTAAGACTCACCTCATCTCCAACCAAACTTTGTAAGCTTCCTTGTAATTACCAACAAAATCACATCAAATATCGGCTGAGAAATTCCATGCACGTCATGACCTGACACCCGAGAGACCTTGGGGTAATTTTCAGCAACTCATTGTTGGAGATTGCCTTTCAAGAGAGGTGATGCACCCATGCATTACCTATGCTGAGAAGTGCATAAAACACACATCAAAAATCACTAGTTCTTATGATTCCCAAATAATTGATTATCTTAAATGGTGAAAATTTTCTTATAGTAGCACATAGATAAAATTATCCAAGTATATAATTTTTAATGTAAAATTCGTAAAGAATTTGGTTAGAAAAAAAGAGGAAGATTCACATTATTCTTAAAATAGAGTAATTACTTTCATAAATAAGCTTGAAACCCTAATTCACCCATATCTTAACCCTAAATTCTTTTCACTTTCCCTTTTGTCTCTTTTTTCCATTACTTTGTAGGAGGTTTCAAGGAGGTTGGGCAAGTATAACAACTAACATGTCCCTTACGCACCTTGTTGCAAATGATAGTTGGGTGACTAATACTCACCACCACTATTCTATTGTGTTCTCAAAGGTTTTATTGCCCATTTAACATGTTTTTTTGTTGCTTGCAAAGGTTGAGGGTTTGAAAAACCCTATTTTCCCAACCTTGGCTCTATTGTTTAAACAATAATTATTCCTTCTCATTGGCTGAGTAGTATGTAGAGGAGGGTTTTAAATTATCTTTTCCTTTCATGAAATAGTTTCACATGTTTAATATTTTTGTGTTATTTTAATTAAAATTTTGTGTAGGTTGAAGCTACAACTCAAGGCTAAAGTCACCGAGCAACAACAAGCCACGATTATCAAGTGTTAGTAGGGATTTATTTTGTGTTTTTTTCTATTTTCATTTGATACAAAATAAAATAAAATAAATATAGGCCATTCATGTATCATTTCTCAACCCTTGAGGTGCTTCCCAAAGGGGAGTCACAACCTCTCAAGGGGTTCGCGGACTTGTAGCCACATTAGGGGCCACCATCAAGGTTTTGGCCCAAATCTACTTCAGTTCATAATCTTTTTTTTTTTTTAATTTTTATAAATATATATATTTTTTGTTAAGTTATTTCTAAAAAAACTTTTTATTTACATGTAAGTATATAGGTTGAGACATATATATATATATATATATA
>VDFB02027295.1:0-32053 GCA_007258455.2 Sequoia sempervirens | reverse complement strand
TGAGCTTTTATTGCAGACCTTTGGTACAATGTTTTTGGTTCTGGTTTTAGTGCGAGTGATTTGGAATCTGCACACGCAATGTATAGTGTGTTTGATTACACATGATTGGGGTTTTAATGCCTGTCATCCGCATTTTGGGCGGTGCATCTTTTAGTCATTTATTTGTTTTGAGTGGCAAGTTCTGTTGAACACACGAAATATAGTCTCTGCTCTGCTTTGTCTTCGCACATCAATCACTTAATGCCCACAACCTATTCGCATAATTTTCCAATATTCGCATCACTTTTTACATTCAAATCATATATTCATCATAGTATCTCTTCCTCAACACAAATTAACTTGTATATGTATTGAACTTCATAGGAAACATCAATTAGGTCGATCTAATTAGATGTAGCCTTGAATTATGCAAAACGTGTCTTATCGGCACCCAATTCAAACCAAAATTACCTTCGTGCTCAAAACACAAGTAATATAGGTTGGCATGGACCTATAGTAACTCCTCTTTCCATTTACATCAAGTATTTAATCTTCTCAACACTTCGCATATCTTAGGTCGGCCAAGCATAGAACCAAATAGTATAATACTCCAACTGATCAATGCAAAGGAATAAATGAGCCACAAATTGTCGTGCCAACTAAAAAATACAATGTAATGACACCTGTAAACCTTCTCCCAAAACCACAACATCTAACTCAAATCTATAGAGGAATGAAAACTAGTTAGAGAAGGTCCAGTACACAAAAAATTGTGTAAACCATATCTACCAAACTTTTGTTATTTGCAACTCTTAAAACACTTAAAAATTGAAATTATGAAATAAGATGCCAAATATATCTTTGAACAACATACTAGAACCACAAGAGTAGATTTGAAAAGGTGAACAAACACGAACCAAAATACCGAAGGGCACTGTGTGCTGAAATTGTCGGTATAAACACTTAGCCAAAAACCTTTTACAAAATTAACTTTTCTATAAAAAATTGTCATTCATCATGTAGTGTTGACATTAATGACAACTCATTAATGAGAACCTTCTTCATTCTTTCAACAATCTCCCCCTTTATCATTGATGGCAACATGTGCCAAAGCAAAAATGTCTCTCCAAATATGTCTCCCCCTTTGACATCAAGGGAGAATGGTGTTGACCCACACACATATATACAAACTGAATTGGCCCCCCCTTAGGAAGCCAACCAAAAACTCCTAGTCTAAAAATATAAAAAATAAAAATGTGTAGAAAGATAGAAATTGTCAACCCAAAGATGTTGACTCCTGAAGCTTTTGAAGAATGGCTTGCCAAGAAGATTTTCCTTCTTGCTATCTCTTCTTTACTACTGTAAGAATTCCGGTAGAGACTCAAGCTCTACCAATGTCTCTTCTCCTTCTTCTACAGTACCAAATGTAAGATTGATCTTTGAAACTCTATTAGAACTGGAAAGGGCACTTGAGATTGGTTTGTGCTCATTTTTATCAAGTCCCTTAGCTTCACCAGTTGCTTGATCACCTCTTCCTTTTGATTCTGCAAATTGAAAAATCTATCATGTAAGTCCACTATAGCAGTCTAGGTTTTATTGTCTTTTTCCAGTGTTGGATCATAGGATTTTGATGCATTAGCTATTTGAGACTCAATTGAGTCCATTTCAACTTTTATTCCTTGAGTGGCATCCGACCACTTCATGCAATATAAAAATAGTGCCTTTGCACCTTCCTCGTAGGCTAGGACTTCCTTCAAGCATTCTCCAAATTTTGTATGTGCAGATGATTTTTCTGTAATATCCATTAGCTTCTTTTATGTAATCCCTATCTCAGCATTTGTTTCAACTTGTGTTTTTAAATTTAAGGCATATTCCTTAAAGGAATCAAACAATAATTCAAAATTCTCCACCGTAGGAAAATATGTGTCAACATTAGTACCTAGAATGATCTCTTGCAACACTTTCACTATCTCATCTATCAATTCACTGCTCTTCTGATGCATTTCAATCATTTCTTTTCGCACCAATGTACTAAACACATCACTCAATTGCAACTTGTGAATAAGAGATATCTTATCCATATCAACACTATCCTGTTGCATGGGCAGTTGAAACAACTGAGAAGAAACAACTGTTTGAACCTTTAATTATCTAGATAGCAATCCAAAAGGATTCTTGGAGGAGGATTCACCAGAGGGCTTGTGTAAATCCTCAAAATTCTTAGCTTTTTCATTCTTTCTGGTATCATACTTTTCTTCTTCTTCTACCTTTTCTTCTTCCACACCAGAAATCTTGTCTTTGTCTTTGTCTTTATCTCCTTCATCCTTGTCCTTCTTCCCTTGCTCCTTATCTTCATTTTTATCTCCTTCTTCCTTTGCACCATCATTCACTCCTTCCTGATTCTCTTCATCTTCATGCCTTGGCTCATCATGCTTCTCTAATACCAATTGTTGAACACCTGGAATACAGTCTTTGATTTGCTCTGTCTTTGCACATCAATCACTGAATGCCCACAACCTATTCGTACAATTATGCAATATTTGCACCACTTCTTGTATTTGGATCATATATTCACAGTCTTCATCCTAGCTCACTTTCTAGAAGTCAGGGTTCATTAACACTATGTTTATGGCATGATTTGAATTGCTCTCATTGTTCATTTTTCACAGGTGGAAGAGGAAATTGTGAAAGTTTTGAACATAGAATGGCTTGAGATGAACCCTATGTCTTTGCCACATGAATTAGCTTTGTTTGTTTCCAATCTCATGGACATTCTTTGGTGCAATGAGACAGTTAAGTTCATTGCTGGTAGTTTTCTCCTGCCTCATTTTTGTCCAATGTACGTGCTTGAACCTGCCTTAGAGAATTATGATCTTCAGGCTGGTACAAACATGGTGGGTGGTGTTATCTGTCGTGAAGTGCTCCTATCTTCCTTAGCTTTGCGAGATCTCCTAAGTGATATGGTGCATGACCTAGTGGCTACACATTTTGTCTTGTTTAGGGCTTGCCTCCAAATCTTGAGGCTGACATTGGGTTGTTGTTTAGTGGCCAAGTTGAAGAATTTATTCAAAGCAATGCAATTTATATTCAAGCATTCCTTATAAGACCCTTTCTATGCACCTTATTTTGCTCCTCTTATTGACCTAGCCTCCTCTGCAGAGATTGGAATATGAAAATTCTTGTTCGATTGGTTCCTGCATTTTTGGTTACACACCTCGTTTTGGTATTAGTTTTGTTGGTGGATCGTACTTGTATATCTATGGTTGTTCTCTCTTCATATTCTTACTTAGTCTAGTTGTCATGATAGATCCTGGCCTTTTTGGGGTTGTAAGTAATATTTTCAAGGGGATTCTATTATTTTTGGTGTTGCAAATTACAAAAAATATCTTCTCTTTGATGTATGTAATCGATCTTTCGAAATCAATAAAATTCTCTTACAATGGCTTTGCCACTTTTATCAAAAAAAATAAAAAAATTTATATTTGTGATTTATCATTTATTGTAATATTTTGGGTCATTCATACATATTATATATTTTTTTTTATAAACCTTCAATTATACTCTCTTACTATTTTTTATTAATATAAATTATTTATGCGTTTTAGACAAAAAAGTGTAACACAAAGTTAAAAAAAAAGAACTAAAGTCAAATTTCAAGTAACAAATAAGTAATACATAAAATTAAATTCAAAGTTACGTTGAAGTAGGTTAATGCCAACTTAATTTAGTGCAATATTGCATTATGATTATCTTTCATAAAAAAATAAAATAAATTTTATAGTTAAATTAAGTTTAATATCAAAACTTACTTTAGAACATTAATTAGGCAACCCTGCATTTATCAATACGGATTAGAACATTAAGATGACTTTAAATGCAATGAGGAGATGTTATAGTGATCTAGCCTTTGTTTGGATGTTATTTTACCTTTTTTTAATCATTATTATTTATACTATTAATTTTTTTGGTTAATATTAAATTTTATTACAAATTTAATTAGTCAATCCCAATTTTTGTGATTAAAAATATAGAAAAATAGAACACATGAATGAATTTTAATTACAATGAAGAGATGTAATAGTGACCTAGCCTTTGTTTAGATATCTTTTCACCTTTTAAAATTATTATTATATTTACCTATTATAAAATAATAAGCATATCCTATATTTCAATGATTTGAAAATATGGGAATAGAACTTTAGAGTGACTTTAGTTGCAATAGTGATTTATTCTTTGTTTGGATGTCATTTTATTTTTTTTACTTATTATATGTACTATAATAATAATATAGTCTTTGTTTGCATGTCCTTTGCCTTTTTTAATTATTATTATATAATCTATTAAAAATTAGGTCAATGTTGGATCTTACTCCTCAATCCTATTTTTGTATGATTTGAAAATATGAAGGAAATATAATGACTTTAATTGAGACGAGGAGATTGTAATAGTGATGTAGTCTTTGTTTGGATTTTACTTTATCATTTTTTATTATCATGTGTACGTTAATAATGATCTAACATTTGTCTGGATATCATTTTATTTTATTATTATCACATTTACTTATTAAAAATAGTTCTAGACTAATATCAAATCTTATTCCAACATGGATTAATCAACCCCATTTTTCTATGATTTGAAAATATGAAAGGAATAAAACATTGGGATGACTTTAACTGCCATGATGATATTATAATAGTGATCTAGTCTTTGTTTGGATGTCATTTGTTGGATATTATATATGTATCTAATATAAAATAATAAGTTTGATTTAATATTGTACCTTACTTCAAATTTAAATAATAATGCCATTTTTTTCATGATCTAAAAAGGTGAAGGAAATACAACATTAGGATAATTTTAATTATAATAAAAATATGTAAGAATAATTTAGTCTTTATTTGGATGGTATTTTACCTTTTCAAAATTATTATTATATTTACTTATTAAAAACTAATTGGAGGCTAATACTAAATTTTATTCCATCATTAAATAGTGAATTCTATGTGAAATAATAAAACATAAAAATGACTTTAATTACAAAAGAGAGAGATATAATAGCGATTGTTTTGCCTTTTCTAATTGTTATATTTACTTATTATAAAAATTTCTAAAATACAAATTATATGATCAATAAAATATAAAACTTGTCTAAAATATACCTCTACCGTATTTCACCAATTAAAAATTGATAGGGGAGAGGGGCCCAAAGTATGGTGGGAGCCTATAGTGGGGACGAAAGTAGTCCCATGTGGGCCCCACAGTAGACTACCTTAATATGCAAATGTAAAACAGTTTTCACCCACAAAGTCAACAAAGGTACACGTATCACTAGACTGTCAAAATTGTATTATAATAAGAGAATATTTGTCTCATACACAAATAGATATTCACAGTCTTACATGTTCGATAATATTCAAAGCACATCTGACACCACAAACATACAAGCCATATTTCTTGTTACGGGGCCCTCAATTCAAAACAAAAGCCCAAAATATAAAATTAGTATAACCCAAGCTCCCCTATAATGTCACCACTTGCATTTCATTGTAGCCACCTTTCTGGCACTTGGGGTGCCATGAGTAGAACTACGACCCAAGAATGTCCCATCACTAAATCCAATCCAGCTGAATCCCCATCCCACTTGCCCACCAACACAACACTCAGACAAGTAGCAATCATTCATATGTGTCCCATCTATCAAATCAAACCTCTCTACTAATGGTTCCTCCTCTTCTTTTTCCCACCTGCAACCACCAAAACAATGGTGTTAAAGCCACCAAAATCTCCTATCAAGCAAACAAGGAATGCACGCCATTAATACATACAAACTCATCAATTGAAGGTATCTGATGAAGAATTCAAATTTGAAATTAAAAGGATGGGAATTAAAGACTCCGCACCAAACTAGCATTGAGCATATAAGGAGAAATTCAAATTCAAAAATGCATTACTCAATCTCTTGCAATTTCCATTTAGCACGTCCCACTTTCATTATCAGTTATACAATTTCATCCAAAAATATGAAGATAGTTCAAAGGAAGTAGTAGCAACATCCTCACAAGCTACAGGTATTCCACTGCTACAAATTCAGGCTACCTATGAATGCAAATATTTTGAATGGGATGTAAATTTTTGTCACATTGACCTATAACTCAATATTTGAGGTTTCAACTTACACTTTATATGAATGTCAAGTCATTTCAATTCAAGTTCATGCTTTCACTGGTTTTCCTTTCCTCTACACTTGTCCATGCACAATGTTTACCCTGCATTGTGCATTTCAATATTTTATGTTATTCATTACACGACGTTTATTGTGCTTTTCATATTTGCTTACTTACACAAAATATGAAATGGGTTTTACTAGTTTAAAATGGTTTTTCATTACTATTAGACTTGTTTGATGAAGCATGGAAAGGGTTTGACTGGTTTTCATCCATGCACTTGTTTTCATGTGTTTGTCATTGCACAAACTTTAAATCTGCAATTTTCCTTTTACATTTGTTTGTTATTCCAAAATACAGAAATTAATACAATATATATGCTTGTTACTAGGAAATATTCATACGGTTTTAATGTTTATCATTTTGAGGGTTTTTGCAATGCACTTGCATTCATGTCTTCCTCGCTGCATAGACTTTAACTCTACAATTTGCTTGTAATATTCTCATGTTATTTTGAAATATGAAAATGGTATGACTGGTTTTCATTTCCAAGATATTCTAGCATGTTTATGTATTATTTTGTTCTTCCATGCACATTAGTTATGTCTGCAAAATACTTTTTTCATTTCATTGTTACTACCAAACATGGAAAGGGTTTCACTGGTTCAAAATCACAGGGTTTTCTCTTTGACAATGCACACACTTTAACTTTGTAATTTGTCTTTAATATTTGTTTGTTAATCCAAAATATGAAAATTGACTCACTTGTTTTCATTCTGAAGTTATTCTGCCATGCAATTATATTATTTTTTTCTTATATATGTATATGTATCTGTCCATACATACATATACATATTGTGCATGGAAGAACAAAATAATACATAGAAATATTTCCATACATATACATGGTATGACTGGTTTTCATTTTGAAGATATTCTACCATGCAATCATATTATTTTGTTTTTCCTTTCACAATACTTTTTTCTGTGAAATGCAATTTTTATTTCATTGTTACTACCAAACATTTTTATGGTTTCATTGGTTCACAATTAAAGGGTTTTTCGCCATGCACTTGCATTCCTCTCTTTCACAATGCACAAACTAACTCTGCAATTTTCCTTTAATATTTGTTTGTTATTCCCACATATGAAAATTGATTCACTTGATTTCATTTCAAAGATATTATGCCATGCAATTATATTATTCTCTTCCTATATATGTATTTTTCTATATATGTGTGTGTGTGTGTGTGTGTGTGTATGTATATATATATATATATACATGTATGCATATATATATATATATATATACATGTATGCATATATATATATATATACATGTATGCATATATATATATATATACATGTATGTATATATATATTGTGCATGGAAGAACAAAATAATACATAGACATATTTCCATACATATACAAAAACATGTATATATATACATATGTATTATATATATATACATACACACATATATATATGTGTGTATAAATACATACACACACACATATATATCTTCGTATATAAATATGTATGTAATTGTTTATGTGATTGTTACTATGAAATTTGTTTTACATATTTATGTTTGGCTCTTCACGTTTCATTGTTTGGCTCTACGCTCAAGAAAGCTCCCTTTCTCTTTCAGTTGAGGTTTTCTACCTCACTAGGCCTCTACCATTGTATTTCTTTTTTAAAATATTTAACCAATGTTTGTTCATGTCTCACTAAAAAGATCTACTCCAAGCCATTTCAATTCAAATAATAAAATTGAATAAACTGAGATCATGCATATATTGAATAAAAACAAACTGTTCAAGCACATTAAAGACAATTGCATTACAAAGTGTCATCAATTGCATTGCAAATTGTTCATAAAAAGCAAGCAAAATAAAGACAATAAAAACATACTTTTCATGCACAATAAAGACAATTTCATTACAAAAGTGAGACAATTGCATTACAAACTGTTCATAAAAACCAAATCATTGAATTTCAAAATGTTAAGATGCATATTAAATAAATGGAAACTATTCAAGCATCACTGTGACTTCAACAGTGTTAATTTTTTTTTATTTAACTATTCCAAACATCCTTTTTAACATTTGTAGGTGAAATCTTAAGGTAAAGTGAGGTCCAAAACTAAAACCAAGACTGCAAAGATGTCTCATACAAGGAAATACACTATAATAGTCCCCAATGTGCAACAACTAGTTATAGAAGTAAACACGAATCTAGAACCTGTTGAGGTTGTCCAGGAGGTTGGTGCACCATCGATCTGGCGGGAAAGAGCATCAAAGGAAAGGGAATGGTCATCACAAGACATGGACAGGACACTAGAGGATGTTGAAACAAATGGGATGTCGGCGAGAGTTGTTGTGAGGAAGTGGAAAATCCAAGCTACAACACTTAGCAATTGGTTAGGCAGCCTAAGTTCTACTTCAAAGAAGGGTCCACCAATAGTCCTAACAGAAGAGGACAAGGGTCTGATTGTGAAGTGGTGCACAAATATGGCAGATATTGACCGCAGGATTGAGATTATTAATCTCAAGCAAGAGGTTGCTCAGATATGCCAAACTAGACCCAACCCTTTCAGAGGGGCTGCCTAGAAAATCATGGTGGAATGGATTCAAGAGGCGCCATCCAAAATTTACCTTGCGCACAACTGAAGGTCTTGACAAAGACAGGGCGGTAAACTTTTGACCCGATATAGTAGCTAAATTTTATAAAACGCTCACAACAGCATATGAAAGTACCCCATATGATCATGGCAGAATTTGGAACTATGATGAAATGGGCATTCAAGCTGGCAGAAATGGAACTATGAGGGTCTTGGCATGTTGAGGAAATAGGTTTGTCTCCTACATCATTCCAAAAAGCATAGAATGGATAACAATTCTATGTTGTGTTAATGCATCTGGAAAAACCATACCTAGTTTCTATCTGTTCAAGGGAAATACAGAGATAGAGAATTACATTGTGAACTGTGAGCCACGAGCAACTATGGCAACCTAAGCACATGCTTGGATGACGAAGGAGCTTTTTTATGAGTGGCTGGAAAATTTTTGTGTGTCGGTTCCTAGGGGTGTCTCACCTACTAATAGGCACCTACTGATTTTTGACGGCCATGGAAGTCATGTTGCATTGTCAACTATCCAAAGGGCAAGGGGGTTAGGCATTGACCTCCTTACACTGCCTGATCATAATTATCATGTGCTACAACCTTTGGATGTTAGGGTGTTTGCACCATTCAAGCAATATTTCAAATCAAAATGAGTAGATTTTCTCACTAAATTCCCCAATATTGATATCAGAAGGGCAGAATTGGCAAAGTTAGGTAGCAAGGCATTGAGAGGAGATTTGACTCCAGTTAACATAAAAGTTGGCTTTAAAAGGATGGGGATATGGCCCCTCAATTTTGATGCTCTTGTAAATGACATGCATCCCAATGAGACGTATGACATTGCTAACACCGAAGATGCTTTTGTAGTACAGAATATCCTTAGTCTATCAGGACTTGATGTTTCAACAGATGAACCTTCACGAACATTGTAGACTCCAACAAATAGTCAAGAGCATGAAGGTGTAGAGCAACAACTTGAGGACATGGATAGTCATCCCGCACAAGAAGACATGGGGGATTTCACATTCCCATCTCCAAGACCCACACCTCCAGAACAAACAGTTCACTATTATGTAGATTGCAACAATGAGAGTCAGGGTACACTAGACCAAGTGGAATTTACTAACTCCCAAGTCAATGAAAAAATTGAAATAGAAAGTGGTTCTTGGATTAGTAACTTCCTTAAGCTGCCAAGTCACAGAGTGAATGGAAGAATGAGAAAGTCTGCTACTGGTTCTCTTTGGGTGAGTCGACAATCTTAGTTATCGACTGTTGACAGTTACATGACTCTCATAATGGCGCAGGAACGAAGAAAAAAAGAATTGGAAGAATTGAAAATCAGAAAGAGGCAACAAACTAAGGACAAAAAGGTAGCACAGATTCTAGCCTTGGAGCAGAAGGAACAAAAGAAAATTGAAAAGGAAATTGAGCGCAAGGAAAAAGAGCACCTAAAATAGTTGCAAAGAAAGGAAAAAGAGCAGAAGAAGGAACAAGAGAGGATATAAAGAACAAGAGAAGAAGGAAAGGGAGATCGAGGCTACCCATAGAGCATTGATGCGAGATAGATGCTTAAGCAGTCCTACAACTCCCTTATTTGATAACCACAGTTACTTTTGAGATATAACCGATAATAATATCCCTCTGTTTTCTGTAGGCAATGTGTGTTTCAGTCCCAACTCATCTCAAGTTAGCTGCACTCAATTTCCAGTTAGCCAGACTTCTTCACCACAAATGCCTTCAAATGTAAGTTTCACGCAATTGGAAAATGAAAATGCAAATCAATTTATGGCAAGTCTAAATGCAGCAGCAAGAGACGAGAACACATCTCTAGATTCTTTCCTTGGAGCATTCGACTAAGTTTGGGATGGACCAACTGAAACAGTGCCTTATATCTTGGTTTTTTTTGGGTTGTAGATGCGGATGCCATTTTCATTGTGTTGCATCTGTTTATAAATGTGAACTAAATCTTTTTATTATTTTGAACTAAACCTTGGTTGACTTTGCATATTAAGGTGGTCTAGTGTCGAGCCCATTGACAAACTATGTCAATACATTTTTTATGGTTGTTTATAATCTACATTTCAAAAAATATATTGTATGTAGATATTTTGTTTCAATTTTGTTTACCACAATTGCTATGTTTATAATATATATTCTATATTTGTGAAAAAAAAAATCAATGCTAATGATCTTATACATCATTTCATATGATACACTCTATGTTGATAATTGAACATACTATGGGATAGATATGAGGGGCTTGATTTAGATATAGACATGAGACCTTATATATCTTATCAACATATATATGATGTCACATCATCAAATATGATAATATGGGATAGACATGAGGGGCTTGATTTAGATATAGACATGAGACCTTGTGGGATAAATATCAAGTTTAAACATATGTGTTTTGTATAAAGTTTGAAAGAGGGGGGGGGGAATTCTTATAGAAAATTAGGTTACACAAGTGACAACACTTGCATGTGTTGAAGTTGAATTCATTCCTTTTGACACATATCTACCTGTGAGGTAACATGATTAATGAAGCTTGACATTTCTTGTGATGTCATGATTCTTCTTAGAACAAAATTCCATGTCATCTTAATGTAGAGCTTTTAGTGATAGATAAAGTAATTCTAATAATATCAATAAGACTCTTATTGTTCAGATTTCCAATTACATCAATTGGTATGAATTGAAAGTGATGCATCTAAATTAAGAGGTCATTCTCATAGAGATACATAATTTTAGAACCTATTTTTTCTCTAATAGTGCCTCTACAAATTGTATATCCATCATAGGTTTTTTCCTACTACAATTTGCAATTTCATTCAAGAAAGTAACATGACACTTTATCTGTTCAATATATACCATTTTAAAGCTAAACATTTGTTTTCTATATTTTTTGATATATCAAGCCCCTCATGTCTATCCCATATTATGCAATGACAAATAAAAAATATTCAATGTTGATAATCTTATATATCCTTTTGTATGTCTATGTATGTCTTATCTCAGGTATATTTGTTTCGGTACATTACAGTTCAGTCTTTATTTGTGAATGGTAGAGATGGATGTGACCTATTTGACCTATATGATTCTATCTATCTCCTATTATTATGTTCATCATTGCACAAACTTTAAATCTACAATTTGCTTATAACATTTGTTTGGTATCCCCAAATATGAAAATGGTTTGACTGGTTTTCATTTCGAGGATATATGTAGTGCTTATATGTGCATACGAATGCACATGTATGTATAGGAAAATATGTATGTACATGTATATATATATATATATATATATATGTATGTATGTATGTACATATATATCAATGTGTATCTACACGTATATATATATGTATCTACATATATATGAATGTGAATCTACATATACATATATACATATATACATATACATATATATATACATTTATATATATATATATACATACATACATAGAAATTAAATGGAAAGATTAAACCCATTAAAGTCATAGTGATGCATGAAGAGAACCATATATTTCCTTGAAAAATTGAGTGTGTTTATAAACACAAGTATTGGAAGTGTTCATAAACACCATACAGTCCATAAACATCATGGAGCACATTGTCAATGCACTTAGAACAGAAGAGAAGCTTCAATCTAAGGACAATCAGACAAACACTTTAAATATTCTATTCAGAATCATCAACAAAATAAATAATAACATTCACCTTAAGTAACACAACACACCCATAACAAAACAAATAACTGAAAAGAAGAAAGAAAAGGGAATGATAGGAGACAATGGTGCAGCTTTAGTGAGGTTAAAAACCTTACCTGTATGAATTGGAGATGGCCAATGGTATGGTGAATTTATCCAACTGAATCCTGCAAACATATATGAAAATAGTCATTAATAAGAAAAGTGTAGTAAGGAAAGTGTTTAACTTACAATAAGAATGTATAGTATCATTTTATGTTTACCTTTTTCATGCAATTCACCATCACGAAGCCAATAATGGATTGAAATAACACACCATCAAAGAAGATTGAACAAGATAGAAATTTACAACAAGTGTTAGCCGAATATGCCAACATGTCTAAAACAATGAAATGAATAACTGCTAAGGAATGAACATGACATATATGGCATTCAAATTGAACATTGCAAGTGAACAATGAAATTGAACATTCCAATCAAATAATGAAATTGAACATTCCAATTGAACAATGCAATTGAATAATAAAATTGAACATTCCAATTGATCAATCGAATAGAACTATATATTTGAGCAATCCAATAAAACAATGCAATAGAACAATAACTTTTAACAATGCAATTGAACATTTCAAGTGAACAATGAAATTGAACATTCCAATTGAACATTGCAATTGAACAATAAAATTGAACATTCAAATTGATCAATTGAATAGAACAATCCAATAGAACAATAGATTTTAACAATGCAATTCAACAATCAAATTGGTCAATCAAATTGAACAATCCAATTGAACAATCCAATTGAACAATCTAATTGAACAATCAAATTGAGCAATGCAATTGAACAATCAAATTGAGCAATGCAATTGAACAATCAAATTGAGCAATGCAATTGAACAATCAAATTGAGCAATGCAATTGAACAATCAAATGGAACCATTGAATTGAAGAAAGCAATTGAACAATCAAATTGAACATGTGTACATGAGTTATACATATATACCAACATGATATGGTGTAACAATCAGAATGTATGGAATTGAAATGCATTGACATCCATAAATGTAGTGCAAGTTGAAACCCCAAATACCAAGTTACAAGGTGGTGGGTGACAAACATTGACAGTGCATAGAACTGATATATATTCCCTAGCATATGCCTTAAAAAAAACCATGAAATTGAACTAAAATGTCTTCACATTCATAAATAGTGTAAGTTGAAACCCTAAATATTAAGTTAAATGAAAAATCCAATGTGAACATACATACACACATTATATATGTATATATATGTGTGTGTGTGTGTATGAGAATACACACACATACACACATACACACATGCATACATACATACATACATACATACATTATACATACATACATGCATGCATATATACACATTACATATGTATGTATGTATGTATTCATATATATGTATATATATGTATGTGTGTGTGTGTGTGTGTATATATGTATGTTAATTTTAATATATATAGGCACTAGTAGAGGCCTAATGAGGTAAAAAAGCTCACCTCAAAGAGAAAGGGAGCTTTCAAGAGTGCAAACCCAAACAATGAAGCGTGCAGAGCCAAACAATGAGTCGTGGAGAGCCAAAAATGTATGGGTAAGTAACCAAACGAACAATCAAGAATGTTTGCAAATAAAAGGAATGAGAGTAAGCAAGATATGCAAGAATGTGGAGTATTTAATGAACCTTGATCTTTGATTAACGCGTCCGACAGACCGAGTAAATGTGAAGCGATGCATAAGGCAAGTTGATTAGTGGAGGAAACAAAGGAGGCGGCAAGCAATTACTGCTCTAAACACATTCCCTCTTGTGCAATACACCAAATTGAATGAGTCGAACCCAAACAAAAAACATGAATAGAATCATATGTTTTACCCTAGAGGTAAAACCCAATCTGAATTCACGTTTTTTGTTAGGTTCACCTCATTCAGGCATTAGTTTTCTCCAACAACGTTCTAAGTAGTTTGCTACATTAGACCCCTCTTTGTCCACACTTGTCTCCAATTTTTGTAGGCAACACTTCCCTGAAACAACAACCTTATTATATTGTGTTATTACAAGGTTTTCTGCCATGCAATGGTTAAACATGGAATGGGATTCATTGGTTCATAATTAGAGGGTATTCAACCATGAATTTGTGTATTTATATATATATTTATATATACGTATACATGTATATATATACATGTATACGTATATATAAATATACAGTTTATTTTTCCTTAATATGCAACTTCAAAGTTTGCAATTCAATGTTTTATTTTTATAAACAGTTTGTAATGCAATTGATGACACTTTGTAATGCAATTGTCTTTAATGTGCATGAACAATTTGTTTTTATTCAATATATGCATGATCTTAGTTTATTAAATTTTATTATTTGAACTGAAATGGGTTGGAGCAGATCTTTTTAGTGAGACATGAACAAACATTGCTTAAACATTGTCAAAAGGAAATACAGTGGTAGAGGCGTAGTGAGGTAGAAAACCTCAACTGAAAGAGAAAGGGAGCTTTCTTGAGTGTAGAGCCAAACAATGAAACATGAAGAGATGAACATAAATATGTAAAACAAATTTCGTAGTAACAATCACATAAACAATTACATACATATCCTTCTTCATTTACATTGAACCTAATTAGATGTATGCTTTGTTTGTTGTTCAATTAAAGTGACTGTAAATATTGAACCTAAGTAGGAGTCAACCATCATCAAAGTTAGTTGTAAGGGAGAGGGGTCAATATTTATAGTCACTTTAATTGAAAAACAAACAAAGCATACATCTAATTAGGTTCAATGTACATATGCATATATGTATATGCACATGTCAATGTATACGTCGCATCAAAACAGTCTTGCCCTGAAGCGCATGCAGTCAGAACTGGTATAAAATCCATGGAAAATACAATGACTTATAAATTCTTGGAAAATGCCAAGAATTTTAATTTCATGGAAAATGCCATGAACTTTATACCACTTCACTACCTTCTCTATAGGGAAAAAAGCTCGTATCACAAAAGAACAACAAGAAATTAGTGTTGACTTTGGTGCCAGATTTTAGTGTATTTTGAGCACATGAGTTGAGTAATTTGGCTGGTGTTAAACTCAGCGCAAATAGACCTATGGCCAGTTTGACGTCCATTTTTTGCACTGACTTTTCTGTCATTTTTGTCGCTAGAGTTAGTGTCGATTTTAGCGCCAAAAAATCAAGTGCCTCCATTAGCACTTGAAATAGCGCCAAAAAGCGACTAACAGAAATTGTGCCAAAATTGGCGCCCAATTTGGCTTTCAATTTTGCTTCCATATCTACTCCCATTTTTTCTTCTAGTTTTGCTTCCAATTTTGCATCCAGTTTTGCTTCTAGTTTTGCTTCCAGTTTTGCCTCCAATTTTGCTTCCAATTTTTCTTTCGGTTTTGCTTCCAGTTTTGCTTCTAGTTTTGCTTCTAGTTTTGCTTCTACGTTTGCTTTCGGTTTTGCTTCTAGTTTTTCTTCCAAGTTTTCTTTTGGTTTTGCTTTCAGTTTTATCGGTTTTGTCGATTTAGCTCTAGTTTTGCTTCTAGTTTCTTCTAGTTTGCTTCAGTTACTTCCAATTTTTCTTCGGCTTTGCTTCCAATTTGCTTCCAAGATTTGCTTTTCTAGTTTGGCTTCCATTGTTGCTTCATTTTGCTTCTAAAATGCTTCTCGCTTTGCTTCCATTTATTAATTTAATATGTTTTATTTCAATTTAATTAGTTAAATATACCATGCCTCTTAAATAACTCATATGATTATAGAGTAAGTAATTTAATTATTTAACTCATATGATTAAATAACAATATAATTATTGTAACATGATCATCATCTATAATTAAAACAAGTGAATCAAATATCTATAATTTAATTGAATTTGACAACATCCATCCTGAGCAGTAAATTAAAATCATCATACTTAATAAATATCCATCTAAAAATCATCGACCACTTTTAATATATATAAATTGACAAGTCAATACTGATAAGATCATCATCATATATAACTAAAACAAGTGAAAGTCAAATATGCCAGTAGATCAAAAACATGTCAAAATGATACATGTCCAATAGTCGACATAAGTGAAAATGATACATGTAGAAATGATATAAATAAAATTGATAAATTATGTAACTCAAATTGATACAAGTCAAGATGATACATGTCCAAATGATATAGTGAAAATGATACATGTCAATATGATACAACTCAACAATATAGTACAGTAGGCCATGAAAATGATACATATGACAGTGTAGACACGCAAAATATGCATATAGGTCAATCCAATGGTTTAATCAAATAATAACATTTCATCTCTCATAAATCATTCAACCTTTATCTTGCATCGTCCATTTAATTAAATAAATCAGGACTTTATTTAATTGAAATCCAATTCATATTTCTGTTTTTCTGATTTAAATAAATCAAATATTTAAGTCAAAAAGGTCAAATATCCTAATCATCATTAATATAATCTAAACCTGATTAATCTAATCTAATGCATGTCACATCCTCTAGATAATCCCACTTGCACAAATAAATCCATTTATTGATTTATTTAAATCAACATTTTCACTCAATATGGCATCCATGAGGAATATTCCATCAGGTTTGAATTCAAAAGGCAAGTTGAAATGTACATCCAACAAGTCATTTATGAGCTCTTACATGGCTCTTACATGTCCCCTTTCAAAGGTCAAACTCAGCATTCATTGCACAAATTTGAATTTGAAACTCCCTCTCATGGGCACACTTCCCAAATCTTGCACATCCCTTGGCCTATCACCACTTGACAAGTGGCCTCCTTTCATTGGTCTACATTTAGTCCCACATTCACCCATTTGGCCAATCTCTCATCAAGAAAATATTTAAATAGAGGCATCATTCTTCAACAAATCATCCACAAAGCTAATGCAAAGTCACTCTCTTCATTTGAGAATTGATTTTGTCCACAACTCCACAAATCATCTCCACAATCACTCATGCAAGGTCATTCTCTTCATTTGAGAAATGATCTTGTCCATCATTATCATTAGCTTATCTAAAGGGGTTGGGAAAGGGCTATTTTCCATATCAAAATAGCACCAATCCCCCCATAAGATCAAGTGTTTACTTCGTTTAAGAATAAGGAGTAGTTATTTTTTATTGTATTTGTTCAAGTATTTTATCTTTTTCTTTGTTCTCTAACAATGCAAATCGATTTTATGGGGGATTCTTATTCTGATCTTGCATTTTTAGGCTAACGATGTAATTTTTTTGCTTTGATTCGTGCAAGTTTGCAAATTAGGGATCTATAGATAGTAATAATGAAAAGAGTTATCATAATGATATATCAACAATGATCCATGATGTAGTCTATATGATCATGAATTCCACTGGTTACTATCACCAACTGTCTCATCATCATCATCACCATCTTGATCATCGTCATCATCATCATCATCGTTGTCGTTGTCGTTGTCGTTGTCGTTGTCATCGTCATCATTGTCACCGGCCTCATGGTCTTCCATATCTGTGTCATCATCATCCTTTTCCATGTGATCTGTATCAACAGAACCAATATTTTTTGGATCTATATCATGTTGAGGATCATCTTGATCTTCTGGAAGATCTGTGTTCTGCAAAAAAAAACATTTAAAATGAAAAGTTATTGTTTATTTCATGCAATAATTTATTTTTCAGTTATATATCTAATATTACAGCATATAAGACGAAACCATAATCATATTACATCATATCAAAGTGCACATACCATAATAAAATTTCAAAAAAGTTACAACTAATACTGGCAAGTAAAGACAAACTTCAGCTTTAAAAAAAAAGCCAATTAGGCTGGCTAACTTGTGGATCAGGCCAGCATTTGGTGGAAGAGGAAGAAAGATGACTGGAACTCTGGAGGCCCACCATAATGGATTTTAGTATTCAACCATGAGAGCAGAAGAGAGAGTTGATATCATGTATCAAAACATTAAGCATGCATTCTTCTAGCCAGCGGAGAAGGAGATGATTACTTTGCTTCATTTTCATTTGCATAACCATATCACGACGTGGGAACCAAGAAGACCAAGGATGTTCAATTTTATGTGGAGGTAATGGATGTGGTCCAAACTTTAGGAGGGGCAAGAAGGTCAATGTATGATCATGATGAAATTGAGGAAGAACAAAAAGAGAGGGACTCTGCATTGACGTCATTCCTCAATCTTCACTTGATGGCATCAAGGAATGGTTGAACTCCATGGATATAAAGTATTATGAAAGCATAATGAACTTGAACTGGAGGAAAATTTTGAAGAGTATTACTGATGATCCAGATAAATTTATTGAAGATGGTGGTTGGGAA
The DNA here is from genome assembly GCA_007258455.2 of Sequoia sempervirens. Lineage (NCBI taxonomy): Eukaryota > Viridiplantae > Streptophyta > Pinopsida > Cupressales > Cupressaceae > Sequoia > Sequoia sempervirens. Next base: position 13,189 of record VDFB02027295.1, on the reverse strand, counting down.
TTTTTGAATATGGAAGCTAGTGATTCTAATTATGATAATTTAGAAGAGTCAGATCAAGGATATGAATCCTCTGATGTAGAAGAGGAATCAAAATGAGATTTCATGTAGCCACCATCAAGAGTTTTACAAGCCAAAAAGATGGAGGGAATTATTATATAAGTATAATTTTCAATGTTGCAAATATCGGCTTTAATGCCAACTACAATGACAACATTGAAATTCCCTAGCAGTATGTATGTTAAGGAAATTTCCTTTAGATGCAAGGATTCAAAGCACATCAACCATGTGGTACAAATGATTAAATCCCAGAGAAGATCTGTAGCAATGAAAGAGTCTGAAAAGGCAGAGAGAGCTACACTGGTGACTCAGGAGAAACTTCAGCTTTCAAAAATAAAGTGAATTAGGCTGGCAAATGTGTGGATCAGACCAACATTTGGTGGAAGAGGATGAAAGATGACTGTAACTCTGAAGGCCCACCATAAAGAATTTTGGTATTCAACCATGAGAGAAGAAGAGAGATCTGATATCATGTATTAAAACATTAAGCATGCATTCTTCCAGCTAGCAGAGAAGGAGATGATTACTTTGCTTCATTTTCATTTGCATAACCATATCATGGCGTGGGAACCAAGAAGGCCAAGGATGTCTAGTTTTATGTGGAGGTAATGGGTGTGGTCCAAAATTTAGGAGGGGAGGTCCTAATGTCTACCAAGAGGCATAAAGTCAGATGAATTAAGCTCACCTACATGTCTACCAAAGTTTACTTACAATTTTTATGACTATTTTTCTTGACTATCAAAGTTTACTTACAAATTTGAAATTTCTTTCTGGTCATTTTGATGAGGATATATTCAGCTAATGTGTAAGAACCTTTTATTTGTATCACAACCATAGTAATGAGACTTGGACTCGCCTTAGACTTGGCTAGGGTGACTCGAATCGAGGACTCGAGGACTCGGCGCTCGGACTCAGCGCAGACTCGACAAAATGAAAAAACCCTAGAAATTTAAATTTTTTTAGGGATTTAAAACTTGTTTCATGTACCCTTTATTATAGAGACCTTAAATACACACTAATATCATTAAATAGAATAAAATTTGATCACATACACAAGTATGCATCGATCACTTAAGTATAAACACAAATTTTAGCTGAAAGAAATACACATACACAAGTATACTACTATTATGCCCTTAATAAATTTTTACCTAGTTGCAATGTCATTTGAGTAGTCTTAGTCTTATGCTTCAAATTGATTAAAGAAATGTGGAAGTGTTAAGCTCCAAATTTCCAATACTAAGTATATCTATAACTATAAATTGTCTCTATCACATTCACAATAGAAAGGAACTTGTTGGAAGTAGTATGCTCTAAATTTCCAATACTTAGTGAATCTAGATCCATAGTTAGTAATGTCCAAACAAAACTTGTCCTAGCAGCCATAGGGAAATAGGAAAATTTAATGGGTAATAATCAATGGGCTACGTAGGAGGTTGTCATACTGTCAGCTGATTACCTAAGCCTTCCTCATTATTAAAGAGCATATTGTCATACTGTCATACTATCATGACAGCCTCCTGTGTAGCCCATTGATTATTACCCATTAACTTTTCCCATTTCCCTATGGTTGTTGGGACAAGTTTCATTTGGACATTACTAACTATGGATCTAGATTCACTAAGTATTGGCAATTTAGAGCATACTACTTCCAACAATTTCCTTTCCATTTTGACACACTATTAATGTGATAGAGACAATTTATAGATATAAGTATTAAACAATGTTGTAGCTTGCAATAAGCCAATAACACATAAAAAAAATTAGCATTCAAAGGTTAAACTTTATAATTAAATTATTAAACTAAAAAATTGGGTCAGCTTTTAGTTAGCTTTTTTGGATAGCTCTACTGGGTGTTGAGGACATTCCATTTATCTTTTGAATGTTAAGAAGTCAAAGTTTCAAGGATTTGTCAAGCGAGTAAGAGAGCTATAGGAGCAGCCTCATCTAAAATATTTTGAACTAGAGTTCGATATACCATTTAGAGAGCTTGGTTTTCATGGATATAAAGTATTACGAAAGCATAATGAACTTGAACTGGCAACCAATTTTGAAGGCTATTACTGATTATGAATATGGAAGCTAGTGATTTTGATTCTGATAATTCAGAAGAGTCAGATCAAGGATACAAACCCTTTGATGTAGAAGAGGAATCAGAATTAGATGAGGAAGGTTCAAAAGATGAATCTCTTATGGAGTTAGAGGAGGATGAAGAAGAAGAAGAAGAAGAAGAAGAAGAGGAGGAGGAGGAAAGTAAAACATGGGATGAATTAGAAGCCGAAGCTAGGAATGCAATCATTTACTTTTAAACTAATTAATATGCAATCATTTACTTTTTCCAAGGAAATTAAAAAAATATATCATTTAACATATTAAATATACTTACAAATTATTGAAGGAATGTTTTTTGAAATTGTTGAAGAATTATCTCTTTTTTCCAGTGTTGGACATATGTTTAGCATTAATGTTGATGGCCGGCAATTTTCTATGTAATGAAGTTTTTTCTTGCATTTCCTTCGATGCTTCTTCGTTTGTGGGAGTAAGGAGGGTGTTAGGACGACGGTGTGAAGTAGTTTGATGGCTAACATACCAGAGAAGAAATGGAGGCCAACTTAACTCTGAAAGTGAGGAGGAAATTGGATCCATTTGATGCAAAAGTGATGATGAAGAGACTGTGTGGCTTGTTCCTGTATAAGGATGTGAAGGTGGCGCAATTTGTGCAAATCATTCTAGGTAATGGCTTCAAAAATTTGAAGCATAAATATTAAACTAATATGGATATATACTCTTTGATCATGGCATGGGGATTGGACTTAAGAGAGTCGGTGGAGGTTGTAAGGAAAGTGATGAAACCATTGGTGCATAGGTATTTCTTAGTGAACATGGAGAGTATCCTGGAAAGGGCTATACCAAGAAAAGGATTTGTGAGCGAAGGAATGGAAGGTGTGGACCTGGAAGTAGTAGAGATAAATCACCCTTTCATTAGGTGGCTAGAAGGAAGAACCAAAGCCGTGTGGAGAGAGGGTGTGAAACGAGGGTGGAAAGCTTTGAAACTATGTGTCGAATTAATGGAGACTAAGGAGATAATAGCGGGACTCAAATCATTGCTAGAGAGGAGTTGCGTGAGAAGAAGGGTTTGCGTCTGAGAAAGAAGGTGAAGCCACTCGTGGAAATGTGCCCATTGCATTTGGGCAGCACTTCTAGAACTTCTGCATAAACTAGTTTATTGTGTTTAAGCTAGATGTTGATGTATAAACTTAAGGGGTTAAGCCTTGTTTTTGGTTTTGATACTGTAAATAGCTGGTGTTTGGTTAGTAGTTAGTTGGATAGTTTTCAGACGGTTGTGGTAGGGATTTTTGATCTGTAGGTTTTTATTTTGTTTTAACAGACATGATGTGATGGTGCTAGAAGAACTTTTTATTTGGAGCTTTGTATATTTTGATTTATCTTAAATAAAATAAAAATATTATCACCAATAAAAAAAAAAAATATAAATATCATTTAATAAATTTGATATAATCTTATGAACAAATTCAAATACCTGCATACTCTCCTCACTGGACTTCCTTCATGCATCCTGGCTTCGTGATCTCTTCAATTGCTGGTAGCGCCCTGCTCTCTTCCTTCATGTGGTGTTTTTCCCTTTATGTCATCTAATTTCTTCGTTCACGTGGGAAATTTTTAAATTTTAAATTTTGATTTCTTCCTTCGCGCAGCGTTTTTCCCTTTTTTTCCCTCTTTTTCCATCTAATTTCTTCCTTAACACCAACTTGAGCACTGAATTTTGGCCATTAATGTAATCAGTTTGGGGCACCTAAGGCGGCACCAAGTGCGCCTAATTGAGGGCCTATCATTGTATGTTTTACTGTGGTCCCGCAAGTCTTCTACCATTGGCGTGTGGTAGTGTGGTGACCACCGCCGTTTTGTAGCTCCTTCATCAACTCGATGCGGTAGAGCAGTTTTTACCATGATCCTACAAGTTGCTTCTCCCTTCTCGGCGGTAGTGCGGTGAAAGCTTTGATGGAAATAATTTTATTCATAGAGGAGGCCATGGAGAGAGAACATGGATGGTGTAAAAATAGTAAATCGCTGAGAAGAAAGTGGGTGGAAATAGATGAGACAACATTGATTAAGCACTAAATTTATTTTGATAACTTTTTTGTGAGAAAAATTACTAATGACCTTTTCATAAATGTTATGTGAGTAAGATTTCTAGATAAACTATGCAAATTTTTACATAACTATCATGGACTGTGAAAATCGAATGTTATTAATTTTCATAAATGTGTTTAATTTTTCCATGAATCTCAAATGCCTAAACTTTGAAATTCAGTAATATTATGTTGTACTTGGACAATTGAAAACCTATTTTATTCTCCTAGCAAGATTTTTTTATTTTCCATTATAATTCTAGACCAAACAACATTTGCAGGGATGGCCTTTTACACAAATCTTAATTTGTATGAAGTTCACGAACCTGTTGTCAAGCAGTACATTCCTTTCATTGACAGGAAATGTAAAGGATTCATTTAAGAAAAGATAAGTAGTCTCTTTCTGAGGGTAATCCACATGCAAAAAGTGAAAAGCACATAGAAAATAATTGTACAAGAGAAAATTAGATTGAATCAGTTTTTGATAAGGAAAAACAAGTTTTTAAGGGGGCCCGAAACCCTTTACAATGACGCCAAGCTGCAAGATAAATTAAACCACTAACCCCAATAGCCCAAAAAACCAAAAAGCTGACATAAGATGGAACATTAGCAACCCGTCAACAAACCCAAAAGTAAAAAACATCAACAAACCTGCTGAACCAAAAGAGGAAGCACCAGCTACAACAAATTATCTAAAACATTAGCCGAGGCCATGTTCTCCTTGATGACCTCCTCATGGATACTAATAACATCCTTTAGCTCCTCAACAACAACAACAACCCTCTTTTTCATCTTGCTCCTCGTCCTAAGGCACGAACTTGCCTACATGTCCTTCTCCAACATTGGAGTAGAAGCTTCCACTTTCTCCACTAGGTAAGAGCCACTAATCTCTTCAATCCTTTCCTCCATATTACCCAATTCAAATTGTTTTCCAATCCAATTCAGTGCTTTCTTATTCAGAACAGAAATACCCATAGCAATGGTCTTCAAAGAGTTATTGTTGATATTGACCACCATTTTCAAGTCCTCTAACATCTTTCCCATTTTATCCTCCAGACTTGCCACTCTGTCCTCTAACATTTTATTAAAAATAACTTCCAAAGAGGAAATTATTTCCTCATGAGAAACCCCCAAACGATCAGCATCGGCCAGTAGCTTATCAAGTGTACTATGCATTGATTTCACTTTGCCTTTTATTTCCCACTCCTTTTGGTTACCTCTTAGAATAGCAACACAAACATCCTACCAATTTTTCATCTGAAGATTGAGCTCCTTAACCTCAGAAAATAACCACTTAACCAGGGAAAGCAGGTTTCTCGTCCCATCTTCGACCATTCTACAAAACATATTCATGTCAATTTCATCCCAGTTAACCAGAGGCTAACCCTTCTGCTCCAAGTCAACAAGGGAATCAGAACAATCCATATTTTGTTCATCCTCTTCTTCAGTTGGGGAATCCTTGACATCCACCTTTATCCTCTCCTTATCTGGAAGATTCTCCAAATCAGCTAACACCTCCAAATGATCCTTCTTCACTTCCTTCTCCACAATAGAAATATCCTGAGAACAATTAACAACATCAATCTGCTGCATATCCACTAGGCCAGTCTCATTAGGCTTCACCTCCATCTTAGAGTTTCCCATATCAGTAGGGCCACTGAACTGACCACCCAAATTAACCAAAACCTTAAGCCCTTGCACTAGGAAGCTCTCTAGTAGACCATCCTTACCAGGAACAGGGTTCCCCAACGAAGCATTCTGAATACAATCAAAATTTGAAGAATCCACATCACCCATAGGATGACAACCCTTCAAACCCTCTTTTCTAGAAGACAACGCAAGATTCACATTCAAACCAGGGGCAACCACATCAATTTTCCTTTTGGTGGAAGCTTTAACTTTCTTCATGCCTTTGGTTTTCCCCTTCGAAGATTTTCTAACAGAATTAGCCATAGTCTCCCACAACTCCACATCAGTCTCATAGCCCTTACCCCATTCTTTCAATTCCTCATCCCTTTCCTCAGAGCCTCCTTCATCAACAAACATATCCTCATATTTTGACTCTTCCTCCTCTGAACTATCGACCCATTCACCGGTAGAGTCCCCTGTTTCATACCCATCATTTTTAACTTCCTTCTTACAGGAGTTTTAGGGGAGATTGAGATCAACTTTATCTTGATATGAGAAAAAATCAAACACATAAGCCCATGATGAAGAACCACCTTCTTAGGGTTCTTTCTGTGGTCTTCAATACTATTCTCCATAGAATGTAACAGGTAAAAAGGAAAGGAGACTGAAACATTATGCCTTAAATGATTTAAGAACATAAAATGGTGAGTGTAAACCACATAGAATCTACCTTCAAGGGTGAAGTAGTGCATAATGGCCAACACGAGGTCCCTCCAAAGTGGCTTCAAGGACTTCCTAGCATAACCTCCACTTCCAATTTCCTTAACCTTCTTCCTCTTGTCATGTTTAAAGAAATTTGCAAAAGCCTTCTTAGTTGCTCCCCTATCTCTGAAAAACTTTCTCCCAATAACTGAAAGACTAGTTACCTCTGCAATAAAATCCTCTTCAATTCGAAACTCAATTCCCTGGTAACACAGAGACCTCCCATTCCATCCTTTCACAAAGAAATATGTTACATCAGGGTTCGGGCCTTGAATTCTCTACATGAATTGAGTAACCCCCCCAATTCCAAGTGCTCCCACACAGTAGCATTTTTCTAAAACTCTTCACAGGAACTCAACTCAATTTTGCAATGGTCACCAACCATAGTGACAAGAAACAAATGAAAACCCAAGAACACCTGGAAGAAATGAAAAAGTAAAATGAACTAGGTGCTACTCAAAAAATACAACAAACACTCACAATACGTGTGGGCTTATCATTCCAAGTAACCCTGCCAAAACTGCTAGTCCATCCTTCTACAGAAACCAAGGAAAGAATAATGAAACTGAAAGAGCAAAGGGTTGACATGCAAAACCCAACTTAAAATCATAATAAAATACCTTTCCCCGAGAACATCTCACCTAGAAACAAGCCAGTTGGCCATCATTAGAAATACACTTCAGATTAAGAGGTAGTGATTCAAATGAATCCTACTCAGATCTCTTAGGAACTCCCACGTTGGCAACTCCATTAGCCATCATGTTCATTTCATGAAAAACATGTGTGATTTTGATCTCCTCAAAAGATTTAATAATAGATATCGTCATAATAAAATTGGCAATTGGTCATGAAGGAGGACATTTCATCATGAGACAATTAATCAAATTAAGAGAGTCCCCTTCTAGCCATAGTTTAGAAAAACCTTGTTTCTTAGCCAAAACTAATCCATGATAAGCTGTTGTAGCCTCCACATACAAAAATAATTGTACAATAGAAAATCATATTCAATCAGTTATGTCTTATTTCGCTTGCACACTTATTTGAAAGACATAGGGTATTCACCATACATTTTCCTTGACAAAGCAAACATGCGCTTTCATTTATTTTTACTGTATATCTCAGAAGTGAAATTGTTGTTACATAATGATGCACTAAAAAAATAATATATACAAAAAAATGCAAAGAAAATGTTTGAAATTTTACATGCAACCTACTGTGTTGTGCTAAAAGGAATCAAGATTAACTCGGACGAGAAATAATTTTTTTTTTTTTTTTATGATTGTACTTAAAAGCGAACTAGGATATTGAAAGTGTGGACAATGATGGTGTTGACATTAAAAACCCTAATTCTGATGACATTATTGTTTTATGTCATTAGAGATAAAGAGCACATACAATTTTATATACATAGAAAATGAAGATTTGAAGCTAGTAAACTGAAAATGTAAATACTGTAAGATTTTTCCTTAAACAATAATTCACATACTCACTTGCAAAAAAGGGTGAAGCATTTTTTATTCAAACTTTGTTTTCTTTAATAGACATAATAGTAAGAGAATATTTACAAGTACAAGAATATATACATTGTTTCATAAAAAATAAGGAATGTTTCATAGAATATATCTTTAGAATGTAGGAACTTCCTCTGTCGGATATTTGGAAATTCCTACACACAAGTTCTGCTTTGGAGCGAAAACACCCGGAAGTGTTTCACACTGACTCAAGGTACAATCATAAATTAATGCATGTTGTTGATTATTTTAGATGGAGATTGGAGCAAATGTAGAGATTGAGCGTTCAACTAGCAAAAGAAGATATGCACATGGATGTGGCCCTAAAACTATTAAAGAAACAATTCAAATGAGCGATTGTACAAAGACAAGCAGATTTATGATTTTATCTTTAGAATGTAGGAACTTCCTCTGTTAGATATTTGGAAATTCCTACACTCAGGTTCTGCTCCCGAGTGAAAACACTCGTAAGTGTTTCAAACTGGCTCAAGGTACAATCCAACCTAGTTATGACACCGATAGCAATCCAATTTTTCCTGAACTGTCCATACTTGAATGTTTCATCACAATCTATTCTTCCTACACATAAAAATGCCACATATTAACCCCTTCTAAATAAAACTCAAAATACCATGAAACAATGAGTCCCCTATATTAGTAAGTAGGTAGTCTATAGGGAATAGTTTGATTTTATACAAGGATGCTCATGAAAGGAATCTTCAAGTGACAGTGAGTGAGTTATTTGAGATTGCAGCTGATGGTGCAATATCCAGTCTTAAAGGCAGTTAGCAAAGCAGTAAATGTGCAAGAAAATCATATTGTACACAACAAACAATTCACAATGTTATCTTGCATAATGCCTTAAGTTTGAAGATAAAAAACTCATTGTATCTTGATGAAAGTAGTGACCTTAATGGTCAATCACTAGCAACCATAATTTTAAAACATGCTATTGTGCTTATGGAGGCAACATTTTAAGGAAGGCAGTGAGTGGTGGTTCGGAACAATGGCAGGTATGAAGGAGTTGCTTTATACGTATACTATGCAATCTAGCTTAAGACAATGTTCTTAGAAGAAATTGAAGGTGGATTATGGAACTCAAGGGTTACCATGATAAAGATTAAAGCAAAGATTGAGATCTATTTAAAAGCCACTATGATGAAGATATTAAAGATGTCAAATTCAAAACCCTAGTAGTTGGAGTAATGAACACAGTGTGAAAGAGGACAGTGTGCGAGGGAAAATTTAGATCTCCACATTATCTAAACATAGGAAAATACATCATTTATTTATTTTTTGAAATTAAAATAAATTATTCTAAACCCTATATAGGACACATTGATACTTCAAAAGCATCTGATTTATTTTTTTAAATTAAAAGAAGTCATCCTAAACCCTATATAGGATACATTGATACTTCAAAAGCATCTGAAGGAATTTGAGATTATGCAAACATATGTCAATTAAATACCTGGATTATAAATAGTAGTGCGAACATTGTAACCCTTGTTGATTAGAGCAGGAAAAAAAACAATGAATGTTATGCCTCCTATCACACACATCTCCTTACCATTCTCTGTCATTCTTTACCTAAAAACTTTTCCATTTTGGTGAGCTACGCCTGAAAATAAGGTTTCAACAAAGGTTTTATTGTATGTTTATTAAAATGAAAACTCCATTCTGGCGGGCTATGCTTGAAAATAAGATTTTGACGAAATTTTTAGAGTATGTTTATTAGAGTTTTAGAGTATTTTGGTAGGCTATATTCAAATGGATTGTTACTGACGTGATTTGCTGCATTTAGTGTTGTAAATTGTAATGATGCCACGATTACTGTACTACCACCATCTCTTATTATAATCGTTGCGGTATAGCGGTGTTTTGCACTTCCCTTCTGTTGGTTACCACACTACCGCCTTGCTCAAGGCTTCCTACTACAGGGTTATGGTGTACACCGCTCTACCGCATATGTTGCTCACCTTCCCAGCAGTATAGCAGTGTATGCTTTTGATCATTACTTGAAGAGTGTCAGTGAGACAATATTATTTGTCTTACTAATATCTCAATGTCTCATCAACATTGGATCTTATGTTCCTTTGATATTGGTTTCCGGTGTCGATGAGACAAGTTAATATCTCTTGCCGATATGCCAGTGTCTCATCGATATTTTCCTTCGGCAATATTTCTTTATATATCAGTGTAACTCTGTTATGTCGGGGAGACTCGTGATTATCGCTGCGGTATGGCGATGTTTTCCCCTTCCCTTTTGTTGTTTACCACACTACCACCTTGCTCAAGGCTTCTTGCTGCAAGGTTGCAGTGTATTCCTCTCTACCGCATATGTTGCTCACCTTCCCGTAGTATAGCGGTGTATGCTTTTGATCATTGCTTGAGGAGTGTCGATGAGACAATCTTATTTGTCTTACCAATATCTCAATGTTTCATCGACATTACTTTGTTATATCCAAGAGTTGTGTTTCGCCAAGCACTTGTAGATATACCTTGTTGATGTGACGTGAGTGATTCTCTCCTCAATATAGGGGTGTCTAAACCGGTGCTAAACCTGAAGCTAAACTTGAAGCTAAAATTGGAGCTCAAAGTGGCGCTAAACTCGAAGCTAAACTTGAAGCCAAATTTGGTGCTAATGATGGCATCACACTCGGAGCCAATATCGGCGCCAAAGATGACGATAATTTCGGCGAAAAGTAGGGCCAAAATTAGCGCCGACTTGTCCTAGTCGGCGCAAATAAATGTCAAAAATAGCGCCATCCTGATAAATAATGCCCATGTTTTCAAAAAATTGGCAAAAAATACATTAAAACAGTGGGTGGAAGCAAAAAATGGAGCAAATCACAGGGATTTGTTGTAATGTATGTTTCTTTGTTTGTTCTTCAATTAAATTGATAGTGTATACATGTTTCCTATAGCAAGCTTTGACAATACCATACCCACCATATGTCATATGTCCAAATCTATACCCATGATCGGCTCTTATGCCCACACATAGCTCTTCTCCCTTATGTGTATGCTTTGTTTGTTCTTCAATTTAACTAACTGTAAATGATGAACCCTCTCCCTTATAGCCAACTATGATATCATATGACTCCTACTTATGTTTGGTTGGGAATGAATGGAGGACTGCAAGTAGGTGGAGGATTAGGATTAGTGTGGGAGTCAATATTAGATGGAGGATGAAGGTATGTATGGAAATATGTCTATGTATTATTATGTTCTTCTATGCACTATATATATATAGATATATTTGTATATGTATGGAAATATGTCTATGTATTATTTTTTTCTTCCATGCATTGTATATATATATTCGAATATATATATATATGTATGGAAATATGTTTGTATTATTTTGTTCTTCCATGCACAATATGTATATATAGAGGGAGAGAAAGAGAGATAAATATATATGTAAGAATAGAATAATATAATTGCATAGCAGAAAAACTTCAAAATGAAAAAAAGTATATGTATGGAAAGATAAATTTGCATGGAAGAGCATAATAATATATTTTCATGGCAGATTAACTTCGGAATGAAAAATAAGTGAATTCATTTTCATATTTGGGAATAAAAAACAAATATTAAAGGCAAATTGAAGAATTAAATTTTGTGCATTGTCAAAGAGAGAAATACAAGTGCATGGCAAAAAACCCTGTAATTTTGAACAAGTGAAAGTCTTTTCAATGTTTGGTAGTAACAATGAAATGAAAAAAACATTTCGCAGACATTACTATTTTGCATGAAAGAACAAAATAATACATAAACATGCTTGAATATATTCGAAAGAAATACCAATCATACCATTTTCATATATTAGAATAACATGAGAATATTATAAGCAAATTGCAAACTTAAAGTGTGTGCAGTGAGGAAGAGAGGAATGCAAGTACATAGCAGAAACCCTCTAAATGATATACATTAAAATCGTATGAATATTTCCTAGTAAGAAGCAAATATATTGTATCCATTTTGATAATTGGGAATAACAAACAAATAGTAAAGGGAAATTGCAGAGTTAAAGTGTGTGCATTGTAGAAGAGAAAAACCTTTAATTTTGAACTAGTGAAACCCTTTCCATGTTTGGTAGTACCAATTAAATGAAAAAAATATTTCACATACATAACTATTGTGCATGGAAGAACAAAATAATACATAAACATACCAAAATATCTTGAAAATGAAAACTAGTCATACCATTTTCATATTTCGGAATAACATGAGAATATTAAAAGCAAATTGTAGAGTTAAAGTGTGTGCAGTGAGGAAGACATGAATGCAAGTGCATGGTAGAAACCCTATAAATGATATACATTAAAACCATATGAGTATTTCCTAGTAACAAGCAAATATATTGTATCCATTTTGAAATTTGGGAATAACAAATAAACATTAAAGGGAAAATGCAGAGTTAAAGTGTGTGCATTGTCAAAGAGAAAACCCTATAATTTTGAACCGATGAAACCCTTACCATGTTTGGTAGTAACAATGAAATGAAAAAAGCATTTCACATACATAAGTATTGTGCATGGAAGAACAAAACAATACATAAACATGCTAGAATATCTTGGAAATGAAAACCGGTCATACCATTTTCACTGGTTTGGAATAAAATGAGAATATTATAAGCAAATTGCAAAGTTAAAGTATGTGCAGTGATGAAGACACGAATGCAAGTGCATGGCAAAAACCCTTGAAATGATAAACTTAAAACCGTATGAATATTTCCTAGTAACAAGCAAATATATTGTATTTATTTTCGTATTTTAGAATAACAAACAAATGTAAAAAGTAAAATGCAAATTTAAAGTTTGTGCAATGACGACACACGAAAACAAGTGCATGGCTGAAATCCAGTCAATCCATTTCCATATTTCGTCGAACAAGTCTAATAGTAATGAAAAACCATTTTAAACCAGTCAAACCCATTTCATATTTCGTGTAAGTAAGCACAATGTAGAGGTGAAATGAATATTAGAAGATTACGAGTGCATGGTCGAGTGTAGAGGAAAAGAAAACAAGTTAAACCCTCCCCACATTTCATTGAAGGAAATCTTTCTCAAA
>VDFB02027292.1:0-21936 GCA_007258455.2 Sequoia sempervirens | reverse complement strand
AAGAGAATGACAACAAAATCCATAGACCCCGCGAGGCAGGCAGACATGTTGAGTCGGTCATTCTAAATGAAATAAAATGGATGGAGTTCCACATAGGCCGGCTCGCATGGGTGGACCTGTAGGGCATGAAGGATGACAATTTTGAAATATGAAGGAAAACTACCAAAGGAACCCCGCAAAGGCCAAAGAATTGAAAATTTAAAGGGTGGTGAAACTTGATCAACTTAAGATGATACCTCTAAGACTCCTTGACCACTTAAGACTCAAAATAGGGGGTACACAAAATGAGGTGAGGGAAAAAGTGACCTGACGAGGCAAAATGAGAGGGTCCCCATTCTGAACAGGGCATGTGTGGTATAGGCACAACACTTCCCTACCTCAACATGTCTATGTTGCCCATTTTTAAAAATAACTGAAAACTTAACAATTTTGTATTTTTTGCTCTCATGAAACTTTCAAGACTACCTTAGATTAGTGCACTCAAGAATTATGGGGGGAACTTGGGTGACAAAAGGAGGAATTCTATTACATTGTACTACCCACCTTGATCTTTTGGTACACTTGTTTTCACTCCATGATGCACAAAACAAAAGGATGCTTCTTTCCATATTTGTATTGCTTTCCACTGAGTTTTTGCAAGAATGTAGTTAGCATCGGAACACACAAAATAGTTTTGAGTTAACCCAAATTGAGAGAAGTTGGTTTAAAGGGATTCTATATCCACATTTTGGTCTAGACAAAGAATTCCTACATGCCAAAAGCTCCCAGAATGAATTTGTCAAAGTTTGATAATTTTTGTCTTTTAGGGATCTTAAGAGATTACCCCAAAAAAAACACCTTAGAATAATTAGGTGACTTGGGAAATAAAAATATACCTTCCCTAGTATTTGTGTACATCAATGTGTCCACACCACCCATTCATCAAAATTACTAATTTTTTTATAATTTTTGCATTTTTTTCTCTTAAGGCGCTTTAGAGACTACCCTAGAAAGAGTGTCCTTGAATGATTGGGTGAGTTGGGAAACAAAAAGAGACCTTCCCTAGTATTTACCTACATGCCTTGACATTTCCATCCTACCCATTTTTCAAAAATGCTGAAAACTTAATAATTTTGTATTTTTTTCTCTTACGACACTTTCAAGACTACCCCTAATTAGTGCACTCTGAATTCATGAGGGGACTTGGACAAAAAAGGAGGCCTTAAATAGAATTTTAATTCCCACTTCACTTCATGATGAACAAAACAAAAAAAATGCTTATTTCCATATTTGCACTGCTTTCCACTGACAATTTTTGTAAGAATGCATTTGACACTAGAACACACAAATGTGTTGAGTTGACCCAAAATGAGAGTGGTTGGTTTGAAGAGATTTGATATCTACTTGTAGGTCTACAAAAAGTATTCTTATGTGCCACAAGCTCCCAAAACAACTTCATCAAAGTTTGACAATATTTGGCTTTTAGGGTTCTTGAGAGACTACCCCATAAAAAGCACCCAAGAATAATAAGGTGACTTGGGCAATGAAAAGATACATTCCCTAGTATTTAACTTCCTACCTTGAAGTTTCCATGCTGCCCATTTGTAAAAATTACTATTTTTTTTATAATTTTACATTTTTTACTCTTAAGGCTCTTTAGAGACTACCCTAGAATGATCGAGTGACTTGGGAAATGAAAAGAGACCTTCCCTAGTATTTTCCTACCTACCTCAACATTTTCATGTTGCTCATTTGTCAAAAATACTGAAAACTTAACAATTTTACACTTTTCCTCTTACCACACTGTTAAGACTACCTTAGATTAGTGCACTTTGGAATCACATGGTGATGAGTAAAAAAAGGGAAACCTTTCATAGTGTTTACCTACCCACCTTGATGTATTGGTATAGTTGGTTTCACCCCATGATGCAAAAAACTAAAAAATGCTTCTTTCCATTTTTGCACTACTTTCTACTGAAAATTTTTGCAAGAATGCATTTGACACAAGAACATGCAAATGGTGTTGAGTTGACCCAAATCTAGAGAGTTTTTTTTGAAGGGATTTTATATCCACTTGTAAGTCTAGAAAAAACATTCCTATGTGTCACGATCTCCCACAAACAACTTTTTCAATGTTTAACAATTTTTGGCTTTTAGGGCTCTTCAAAGACTACCATGAAAAGAGCACCCCAAAATAATAGGATGACTTGGGTAATGAAATTAGATCTTCCCTAGTATTTAATTTCCTACCTCGATGTGTCCATGCTGCCCATTTGCCAAAATTACTAAAAAAATTACAATTTTTGCATTTTCCAATATTCATGTTTAATTTTAACCATTGTTGAGTCAAAAGTAGATTTAAGTTCATGTTTCTTAACAATTCTTAACAAATTTAGGTCATTTTGGTGGACAATACTATTTCCTCAAGAAGCAATTCAAAATAAAAATAACATTTTGCTTCAACATTGAGGACACATTCAATGTAATTCATAAGAAGCTATCTTCTTCATATACTTTAATCTCTCAATTTATAGTATTGCATTTGATTTCATAAACTATTAAAGTGCAATATTGCAAGAAATCAATATATATAACATGTTATCCATCATATCTCAACCACTATAAAGTGATTATACATTCAAATTATAAGTTTCAAAATAGGAAACCATGCACACAATGAACAAAATATGCCAAATATATCAATTTTTATATATAAGCATGTAAAGTAATTGTGTATATACACATAAAAACTTGGCATATATGCCAACTCAAAATAATATTTACAAAATGTGGCATATTCCATCTCATGGTTTATATATATATATATATATATAATGTATATCTCAAATGACTATGCCATCTCAAGAAAATCCTCATATTGTGGTGGATCAACAAAATGTAGCCTCTTCATGATACCTAATGGATGATAAGATTCCTGCACAAAAACAATTCAAACCACAAATTAGATTAATTAGCTCAATGGTAAATAACCTAGACTACTAAATAGAAACTTATCTACTATTTTTTATAACTTTCAAAGTAACATCTAATCACTATACTAAACTATAAATTAATGTTAAATTCAATTCTTCATTACCTCAAGCATTTTTTATTTGGTTGACATACATATAGCAAATGATGGTCCCTTAGGATGCTCAAGAGTCCTACCATATTGTCTTGGTCTAGGATCCATAGACATGGATGGGGGCATACTTTATAAGAAAAAATAAAAAATGACAAAGTTAATATATAATTATTGACAAACAAAAATAAAGTAGAACATATATCTACATATATATCTAGAAACTTATATATCTACTAGATATAAAATAAACCATCTACCCAAATCAGTGTTGCAACTGAGATTGATTGAGAAGAAATTGTCATGGTAAAAGGTGTCACATTAGTCACATCTCAAGTACACTGCAAAAGTAATATAAGATCAATATATAAATTAGATTATGTATTTAATTAATCATGATTTAAATGATATACGCACAGTAAAAAGTTTTACATGTATTAAAAAATATACCAATGTGTGTAGGAAAAATTCAATGGCCAAAAGAGTACCACGATGCACATCTCTAATCTCTTCCTCAATCATCAATTGTTCAATCCCACTTAAATATATATTAGTAACATGTAATATTTGTTATAATAATTTTAAATGAAATGCACTATGAAATAAATTTAAGTTTTACCTTTACAAAATATTTCTCTTATTGCTCCTCATCTCTAATGGTGGACAACACTATATCTGTTCCTTCCTCACACATCTCTATTGCATCTATAGTATGCATTGTTGCCTCATCTCATCTAGGTGACATATCATGCACCTCATACTCGTGCATGTGTCTAGGGGAGGCTCATCCCTATCTCCCATAGGACCTAGACATATATGGCTACATGTACTACACTAATGAGGCACACCAATATGTGTAGATAACAATATTGCACCAACATCAACTAAAGCACAAGAAGTGTTACTATTAGGTAGTTGGGAAAATTGTGAGGATTGTGTAATCAAATGGCTAGTCAAAGAGTGTATGGCCAAGATAATATTGTAGGCTACATAAAAAATAATGTCTAGATGGGGTGTTGGAGGTGGGGGGGGGGGAAGAAAAGGAGGGGGAACAAAGGGACCTTGCATCATACACATTACCCCAGGTCTATCTTGGGGCATTTCTATACCTACTCCTTGAAAAAATGCCTAAAATCAATATAGTTGACATATCTTGCTAAAATAAATTTCGCATATAATTTATGGAGAAAATAAAGAGGTACATCAAGATTTTTGTTGGATGGTTTATCAAATACCATCCACCAACAATCCAAAAAGTGTACATTTATTCCCTCATGGGTGCACCATTTTACATAAAATTTTGGTTTGTGTAAACCAATATGTTGTCCTATTTTGGGTTCAAAAAATATTGGGTTAAATCAGCTTTAGATATTTCTATTTTTTATTTTCATCATACCCCAAACCATTTGCATATTCCAACCTCTTTGCATCTCTCCACTATTGAAATTAAAAATGTTGCATAGTGATGTCTTGAATGTGACTGATTATGACCTCTATATTAGGTGTTACTAATCACAAATGTTGGTGATTATGGTATCTCTCAGCAATGTTTCTCACTTTAGTAATATTTATTTCAATTAAATCTTGAATTGAAGGATGGTTTGGTGGAGGGTTTTCTCTATCAATTTTTTCCATTTAAAGCCTTTAAAATTATATTTTTAAAATTAAGATAGTTTTAAACTAATTGCTAAAATATTTTAAAAAACATATAAAAAAATTAAAATCATCCAAAACTTTCATAGATTTTAGCATACATCGAATCAATGCTAATGAAAATGGAGCAATTGCAAAAAAAAATGGTTTTACAACAAAAAAACAGATATCAAATATAGTAGATATCCATTTTGCAACCCTCTACCCATGCACAACCAACAATGACAGTAAAATGAGTTATATTGCTTTTTTTTACTTATAGTTATAAAAATGGATATCCATGTCAGAGAGCATTTTTTATTTTTAAAATATCTCATATATGAGATGAATTAATATTAATATTAATATATAATATATATAATATTGATATTATATATTAATAAATAATATATCATATATATATAATATGTATCATATATATTAATATTAATATAAATATATATATATATATATTATTTTATTTTTATAGATGAGTACTACCAAAGGGGGTAGCTCCCATGTATAGTCAAACATTGGCATTTGAATGCCCGATTATAAACTTAAACAACAAAGTGATGGCCCAAATAACTATTCCTATAGAAGGTGGTAAATAACTGCCAGAAGGTCGCCTAGCCTAACTAGCCTATTCAGGATACCTTCACCAAGCCATGAGTGGCTAGAATCCATGAATCTGGAGAAAGCCGCCAGGTTAGCATTCTTGACCTTAGCACAAAAGACCTCCCATGCATTAACCATGAAATTTATTAAAGCCTCTCGTCGTGCCTGAGGATCCTCCACATTCTGTTCTCTACCATTGTCCTCCTCATCACCCACCATTGCAGGATCAAAGTATATACATAGAAAACTCACCCATCCATCCATCATCATTTCTAGTGTAGCATTGGTGATAGCTTGGGCATTAACAGATTCCATGAACCTATCAAGCTTCTCTATCACTCATTCTCTAGACTCAGTGATATCGACTGGGGTGCTAATCACTACTTCATAGATTTTTCCATCACACCAATGTTGTTTCAAATTCAAGATTGATGAAACTAGATCCACAACTGCATTGCACACCATCGGGTTTTGAATCATAAAAAATCTCCTACACTACACAGACATGGATACCTTGGTGCAATGACAAAGAAAACCATATTGGAACACCATATTTACTCGGTGACTAGATCTCTAACACTTCAACACATTGTGCACTTGGATAGGATATTGGACACTAAATAGCCACAAGGGCAACACAAAGAAACTAGGGTGCACCAAATACCCACCAGACACATCATACCCCAAATCTTTCCATAATATTATCTAACCAGTATAGTGGTACTATATCCCTCTTGTCTTCAGAATCACGAGTTGTTGGTAGGAAAAAATGAGGCAACTCGACAACCCATAATATCTTTTGAAATCACTTCTTGCAGGCTTGACCAATGTACTATTGTAGAGTCTGTTACAATTTTTTTATTGCACCACACCTGAGTTCACTAGAAAATCCGCAGCCTAATTTGCCTCTCTTTAAACGTGTGACAGAGTGTAGAATGTTAACCTTCCTAATGATTCTTTAATTTGTGCAATCCAATCATTGATTTTCCAATTTTGGGAACTTCTTAAGGTTATTGCCTATATACAGAGCATAGAGTCCCCCTCAATTTTGACTGCATCAATACCATTTTGTATGCATAATTGCAATCCAAGCCACAAAGCCTCCATTTCAGCCATGCTATTAGTGCACACACCAAAACTCTTTGAGGCTGCCCAAACACACTCACCATTTGAATCCCGAATTATACATCCCATCCATGCATTTCCAGGGTTTCCCTTTGCAACCCTGTCGAAATTTAGTTTCCATTTTAACCTTATTGGGTATGTCCAAAAAATCTCTTTCCTATTCACGTTTGTTGTAGGTAATGGTTTAGAATTTGTTATTCTGAGCCCGATCCATGTTTTCTTGATTTCTTCATCCCACCTTGAAAATTTTGATTTGGGACTCACAATGATCCTATTATTTGTTGTCTCAATAATGGCCTCCTAAATTTTGGCCATGAGTTGTTCTCAGTTTAAATAATTTTCCTTAAATATGTGTCTATTCCTCTCCTTCCATATGTGCCAGACCACCAATGATGGTGCCATAATCCAAATCCCTTTCCAGAACCCATTCTTATTCATAATTGGCCAGGGAGACATGAAGTCCTAGAGTTTGTAGTGCATTGGGCCAATATAATTAAACTTTCTTTGCAACCAATCCCAACATGATGTAGCAAAAGGGTAGGATAGAAGCAAATGACCTATGCTCTCCTCTGCCTATTTGCAAAGGTTGCACCTTGTTGGGCCAACAATTCCCAACCTTTTCAATCTCTCACCAGTTAGGCAATGCTTGTGAAGTGTTGTCCACAAGAATGCCCCTGCCTTGGGCAGGAATTCCTTCTTCCAACAGAGTCTTGCCATCTAGGACTTATCCTTAATTTTCCTTAACTGCAGTCAGTAGCCAAGCTTGGCCGAGTACTCCCCAAAAGTCGCTCCACACCAAACTATAGAATCTTCCCTATCGAACAACTTAATCGGTCTGCTATTTATTTCCTTACATATCTCGGTAGCTAAAGCTTGTGGGAGTGGTAAAGATGATAGGTTGACCCAACTACAATTTCTACTTAATGAATTACTTTATGTCCTAATATAATCTGCCACCATAGTGCCAATTTCTAACTGTAGACGATCGAGGTATTGATCCAGTTCAAAGAGTTCTGACAAGCTTTTGTGACCACTCCATGAGTCTAGCTAGAAAATATCCTTCCTCCCATTCACAATCCTCCATGATATATGGCTCATGATTAGGTGTTTGTAGTTCAATATACATTTCCAAGTAGCAGAGCCACCATCCAAGTTGGTGATAGTTAAAATTCAAGAGGGGTCAGCATTATCCAAATATTTGTTCTGCAAGATCCGCCACCAAAGATTGTCAGGTTTTTTATACATCTTCCATATAAGCTTTGCTCCTAATGCATTTTTCTGCAAATGGATTTTACGCAACCTAGCCCCTCCATCCTCCTTTGGCATGCAGACTATATCCCACCCTATTAACAAGATCTTTTTAACTTCCTTTGAGCCTTCCCGCAAGAATTTCTTCATGATTCCCTCCAACTCATTTTCAATTTTTGCTAGGGCTTCAAAGTAGGACATAGTGCATATAGGGATTGCTACTAGAACCACTTTTTTCATCGTTAGTCTTCCTGCTAGCGTAAGACAGTTATTTTTCCAATCCATCACCTTATTCTTGCACCTTTCAATTACCTTGCCCCAGTGTTTGGATTTGCATGAGCCTTCAAAGATTTGAACTCCAAGGAATTTGGATGGTAGGTTCCCCTTTTGAATTCCCAGTATTGAGATTATTTCTTGTTGTAGATGATGTCTCATGTTGAAGAAATAGATGCATGACTTGTCTTTGTTATTTTTTGGCCTGAGTTTACTTCATACTCTCTGAGTACACAAATTATACTTTTGGCTTCCTCCATGCTTGCTTCCCCTATGAATGATGTATCATCCGCAAATTGGGCATGGGTGATAGGTTTTGTATTAGGTGCCACTTGAATTCCACACTATTCCCTCTGTAGACACCTTTTTTTAATTACATAGCTAAAGGATTCGTCCATAATGACAAAGAGGAATGGTGAAATTGGATCGCCTTTCTTGAGACCATTAGTTGCTCGAAAGAATCCATGGAGTGAATCATTAACAGCTATCGAGAAATGAACAGAGGATATGCACTGGAAAATTAGTTTGCACCAGTGACTACAAAATTCTAATCTCTTCATTACTTCCATAAGAAAGGGTCATCTCACCTTGTCATATGCCTTGCTCACATCCAATTTTATGATCATCCCTGCCTGCTTTCTTGATCTTAGAGTATGAACGACCTTTGAAATTATCAAAATGCTATCAGATATTTCTCTACTAGGTATAAACCCATTATGTTCTGCTGAGATAATCTTCTCCAGCATCGATTTTAGTTTGTTGGCTAGTACTTTTGCCACTACCTTTTATAAAGTATTGCATAGCAAAATTGGTCTGAAATCACTAAATGAGGAACAACCAAACTTCTTTGGAATCAATGCAATGACCGAATTGTTCAAATCTTTTATAAATCTCCTAGTTTTACAAAAATCTTCCACCAACTTCCAAAGCTCATCTCCAAGGAAGCTCCAACAATTTTGAAAGAACCTTTCCGAGAAGCCATCAAGGCCTAATGCCTTGTCCAAGTGCATTTGGAATAACACCTTATGAACTTA
Source organism: Sequoia sempervirens (assembly GCA_007258455.2). NCBI lineage: Eukaryota > Viridiplantae > Streptophyta > Pinopsida > Cupressales > Cupressaceae > Sequoia > Sequoia sempervirens. The sequence goes on along the minus strand of VDFB02027292.1, from coordinate 12,945 downwards.
TTCCTTTGAAATATGCTCACAAAGTCTTTTATTGTCTTCATCACTAACCTTGGGACTTATTAAGTCAAGGAATTCCATTCTATATTCCTAAGGTTGTTTTTTTCCAAGTAGATTAGAAAAAAATTCACACATAGCCTTGCCCACCTCAACTCCCCCCCTGATAGTTTGGCCACTCCGATTTCATATTTCCTCTATCTTGTTAGCCACCCTCTTTGCCATAATAGAAGCATGAAAAAATTTGGAGTTTGTGTCACCTTCTCTTAACCACACCTCCTGGGATTTATCCTTCCAGTAGATCTCCTCCCTCTTCAGAAGTTTGGCAAGCCTTTCCTTTAGGAATTTTTCTCTTACATAGTCCTCATTCAACATTCCCTTCTTTATTATTTCTTCATTGAGAGCTTCCAACTCCACCTCCACATTCGCTTTCTCCACAAAAATATTTTGGAAATGTACCCTACTCCACTCCTTTAGCTTTTGTTTGATCACCTTTAGTTTTTTGACCAATATGAAACTTATAGAACCTCCCACCTTCGTTTCCTTCCACCACCATTCTAGTAACTATAAGAGGTTCAAATCCCACCACCACATGTTTTGGAATTTGAAACTCAATTTTTCTGACACACTTCCATCAGTTACTGACAACTCCATAGGGTAGTGATTAGAGATTGAAATGGGCAATATGTTGGAAGACACCTTCAATCCTAAGTCAACCCAACCAAGGGGAATTAAGAAATGGTCCAATCTTTCCACAATAGTAGTAATATCTTTGCTTCTATTCTTCCATGTGAAGGTTCCCTTTTCTGTGGGACAATCCAACAAACCGCATTCCCCCGCAAATGCTCTGAAATCTAGAATAAGCTACAACACATTTCTAATTCCACTGATCTTTTTTGACTATTCTAGAATTACATTGAAATTTCCCCCAATCACCACCTCTTACTTGGGAAGGGAATGAGCGAATTCCAAGACTGAGTGCCAGAGAAGGGCTTTATCCACTGTTTTTGTCAGAACATAAATGTTGATGATTGTGAAACATTTGTTTAATCTTAAATCAAAAACCTTCGCTACCATCTAATTTGCAGAGGTGAATAAGATTTCCATAGATACTTCTGCCACCTTCCATAACAGCCCTAATCCACCCATAGACCCAGTTGAGTCTTGAAAAAAACCTTCCCAAGATTGACAGTATTTCAGAAATTTTGGACACTCTTCTCCTGACAACTTTGTTTCTTGTAACAGAATGATACTACTAACACTTTTTTGTAATTAACGCCTTAATAGGTGCTGCTTTTCAAGGGCCTTTAGGCCCATGAAATTCCAAGTTGTGATCCTCATTGTTTCCCAAGGGAGGTAGCTCCTCCCTTGGTACTCAAAAATTTGGTAATGGTTGTATATTTTTTAGCTATCACTTCTTCTTCCCCGTAATTGTTTAGAGGATTTCCTACTTCTAGAGTTACCAAAAGTGCCGATTTTTCCTAGACCCAGATGATTGATTGCAAATTGGGAAATGTATCTTTCATCAATTATGTCCAATTCATCTTCACCATCTGCATTTGAGTCTAAGTCCTCACTTGCCCTAGATGCAACTTCTACCTCATCAATACTCATTGTCTTCTACCCATCCTCCTGGGGAGATTGCAGCAGAGATTTAACCATCCCATCCTTGTTATTATGTGTTGCCTTGGGGGTATGTACTACTTGCATTGGGTCCTGCCTTTGGGTTCCAATTATTCCTAATTGAGACAACCTTTCCTTGGGGACTTTTGGCTAGGGCATAGTGATTTGAGGAAGATTATTTCCCATAGGGTGATTGTTCCAACTCTTTGAAATATCTAGATTGCAGTTTGAAGTGTTGTGCTTTCATGAGCCACACTCAATACAAAAATTCCTTGGTTCCTCAACCTCAATGTCTTGGAACCAATGCTCCCCATTCGCCAACAAATAGATTATACATGGAATAGAATCAATTGCCACAATGCGAAGTCTGGCATACTTGTGTAAGTCTCCATCCAAGATGTTCATGTCAATCTCCAGTAAGGTTCCTAGAGACCAACCAATCTTCTCCAGGCATTCACCCGCCCAATATTCCATTGGGAGGTTGTAAAGTCTGACCCAGATTGGCTTGTCATACGACTGCATATACAGGGGCATGCCATCCATATACCAAAGGTCTCCCTCCATTATTTTGTGCTTTATTTTCTCATCCACGAACACCACTATGAAGAACCATTTCAGTAGGAATCTTATCAATACCTCCATTTTCTAGTTTTCCCAAATGCAAGTTTTAATCATTGCACGAGTTGGTGTGCCACCAATAAGGTGAAAAATATAGGAAAATTCCCTAAGTAGCACAATGTCTTCCTTGATTTCCTTTGAGACATCAATCTCCATGGATGGTTCTTCAACCTTTAGGTTGGTATTTTCCATTACTTCCATTTTCCCTTCCTTCATGGAATGTTGACTCGACCATCTACCTCTTGCTCTTTGATGACCCCTCAATTTATTACGCCTTTGATGTTTTGTCCATTCATTTCGACTTCTGTTCAAATTTTTCCCAAGTGGGGGTATTTTCCTCGGTCCTAGAATTTGTCTTTCGATAAGGGTTTCAAGAGTGTCATGTCATTTCCTTGTAGTTTTACTTCCCTTTTCTTTTGGTACACTCTACAATCAATGGGTAGGAAGGCATTTATCCACCCATTTCCCTCCAACAAAAACCCACTATGAGATATGATCTTGCACTTGTTCCTTGGCTCTATCTTTAACCAATTCGTCTCCTCAGTGCATTCTTCCATCCTTTTCCAGTTTGCCCTCTGCTACCACCACCCTGAATAGCGACTTCACTCTACTCTGCTCCATCCCTCACAAATTAAAATAATAATTATTATGGTAATATAATATATAATATATGATATAATATTAATATATTAACATTAATAATATAATATTAAATACTAATACATATTATATAATAAAATTTATTATAATATTTCTTTTTACTTATAGTTATATAAAATAGATGTTTGTTTTGGAGAGCATTTTTTATTTTTTTAAATATCTCATATATCAGATGAATTAATATTAATATTAATGTATAATATATGATATAATATTAATATATTAATATATATATAACAATATAACAATATAATATTATATTATTATATATTATATAATAATATAAAAATATATATATTATAGAATATACAATAATTGTAATATATATTATAATTTAATTAATATACATGGTTTTCAGTCTCCAAAAAATTGTATGTTTCTAATAATAGATATTAGTTTCTTAGGGTAAGTAATCAATATCCATTTTTTACAAATCCAATATCCATTTTCATTGGTTAATATCAGTTATATGTTATAAACTGATATCCACTTTTTTAAAAGTGGATATTTGTTAATAATGGATATCCATTTTTCTTTAGTATTTACCTTAGAAAATGTAATTTTTACTAACCCAAGAAAAAGGTCAATTGTGAATTCTATAATTTTTCCTTCTTCATGTTGTGTTTTTTGTAACATCACCATTGTTTGGCCCCCATGATCCTGCATAGTCCCAAATTCATTATGATAGTCATAACTTTATTAGCACACTTATAGATTCATTAGGATAGTCATAACTTCATTAGGACAATCATAGGTTCCTTAGGATGGTCATAGGTTTATTAAGAATATCATAACTTCATTAGGAAAATCATAGGTTCATTAGGATAGTCATAACTTCATTAGGATAGTTATAGGTTCATTACAATATTCATAACTTCATTAGGACAGTCATAGGTTCCATAAAATGGTCATAGGTTCATTAGGACTATCATAAATTCATTAAGATGATCATAGGTTCATTAAGACAATCATGACTTTCTTAGGATAGTCATAGGTTTATTAGTACTATCATAACTTAATTAGGATAGTCATAGGTTCATTAGGACTTATAAGTTATTAGGACACTTGTAGGTTCATTAAGATAGTCATAAGTTCATTAATATGGTTATAGGTTCATTAGGAAAGTCGTAACTTCATTAGGATAGTCACAGGTTCATTAGGATAGTCATAACTTAATTAGTATAGTCATAGGTTCCTTAGGATAGTCAAAGGTTCATTAGGAAAGTAATATATTCATTAGGATAGTGATAGGTTCCTTAGGATGATCATATGTCCTTTAGGACTATCATAACTTCATTAGGATGGTCATAGGTTCATTAGGACTATTGTAACTTCATTAAGATGGTCATAGGTTTATTAGGACAATCATAACTTTATTAGGACACTCATAGGTTCATTAGGATAGTCATAACCTCATTGGGACAATCATAACTTCATAAGACTTATGCCCAAAATTTAATAAAGAAGAATTTATGCATAAATTATCTCTTGAGTGATTTGAAAATGTGAAAAAATTATTTGTAGCTTATATGGGAGACATGTATGCAAAATATAAAAGCATAGAAAAGGCACATGAGCTATTTAAGAAAGATGTTAAAAAAAATTTTGTTGAAAAGGCTTTAGAAACTTTTAAACAAATGTAAACTAGCATCATGGTTGCTTGTACTCAAATTGGAGCTTTGAAAGAGGGTATGGACATGGACATCAATGAATAATTGAAAATTGATTTTTTCAAATGTTGTAATTTCAAGTGTCACTTCCAATCACCACATCATCCACAAAAACTTATGCCCAAAATTTAATAATGAATAATTTATGCACAAATTCTCTCTTGAATGATTTCAAATTATGATAAATTTATTTGTAGCTTACATGGTAGACATGTATGCAAAAGGTAAAATCATATAAAAGGAACATTAGCTATTCTAGAAACATGTTCAAAAAGTATTTATTGAAAAGGCTTTAGAAATTTTAAAAAAATGTAAACTAGCACATGGCTATATGTGCTCAAATTGAAGCTTCGTAAGAGGGTATGGACATGGACATCATAGCATAATTTTTTTTTAGGCGAAAGGAAAAGATCCTGTATAATATATTAATATTAAAATATGTAGATACAAAATTACCATGAGAGGAATGAGATTCAAAAAGATTGCAAAATGAATGCAACACATAAGCACTCATCAACTACCTATATGTCCAGATAAACTTTCATCTATACATTATATATGCAGCCCTATATAGAAATTATTTTATTAATATTCCATATATTTTCCCTACTCCGTCTGCCACCTTAGCTTATAAACCCTTATTATATATCAAAACCATTAGAAAACATAAATTTAACCCCCTTTGCGAAGACACTAGACTGAGTTTTTGCCTTGCTCTTCTTGAATTCCCATATGAACTTGATTTGCTAATGGCCTGGGACTGAACTGTAATGTTGATGTTTGGAACATGATAAATGGCTCTATTTCCCCTACAAACCAATGGCATGGGGTGATCCCACAATACTATTTTACAATTTTTGGCCAAACTAGACACTAAACTAATTTTTTCTAACTAAATCTTCACTTTCAGGCACCTATAGCGGCTAAACCGTGAGGAAATTGAAGATGATGCAAACTAGTGATTTGTGACATTTTATCTATAGATTCTAAATATATATTTTTTCAAAATTTTTGGAATCATATTGCACTTCTTTTTCCATCTCCTTTGAAAACTAGCTTTTTTCAGTAAACACCATTTTTAAGGAGTGATGCTCACCATATACAACGTAATTTTTTTTCCATGAAGGATAAAATTATATATATTTTTTAATTTAAATTTGTAACTGTGATATCTAGCACTTTCATTTGGTTTTATAGGGTTTTATTGAATATTTTTTCCTTAATCAAGTTTTGAAGTGAAACCAATTACAATTCAGACATAGGCAGATTGTATAAAACATAAATTTTTCTATATGTATCAAAATTCAATTTTTTTTGGTTGGATCAAGGACTTCAATATCTAGTGCACTGGTATTTAAAAAAAAAAATTGATAATCTTCTATTTTTCCACATGTGCAGAATAGAGAGCTTGATTTTCGTGAAACCTACATTCAAAAAAAAAAAGTAAATATAATAATTAAATTAAATTTATTTAAAATGATACTTTTTGGGAAGCTTATAATAAGGAATACATACTTACAAAAAATAAATTCTAAATGAATTCATTTGATCCCCCAAAAGGTAAATCAAAAGTGGTTTTTTATTAGCATTTTGATAGGTGTAAAGGAGACTCCGTTATAGGTATGGTTTAAAACTAGTGGGGTTATATGCAAGGGGGTTTGATCTAAGGTGGATTGATGAAACCATACTCAATTGGAATCCTTTAAATGGAAATTTTCAAGGCTTAAATCATTATATTTTCTAAAAATATGTGATTTCAGCAAAAATCAAGATCTCCCAGAAATTGTAAACTAGTATTGTGAGATCACCCCATGGTAGAAACTTGAAGATCTTGGGGCAATTGTGAGTTTTCATGAAAGAGATTGCATGAAACTTCTTCTTAAACATGCCAAATTCCTCCCTTACAAAATCAAAATGGTATCTCTTGAGAGCATGATACAGATAAGTGGAGGAGTCTAGAAGAATTGACAACTTCATCCCTTCATATGCTTCAACATATCTCTTTTCATGAGGAAGATAGTGTCTGGGAAATAAACCGCTAATGAAACCCTCTCCTAGAGTAAAATCATACTATTGGATACTCTTCAATAATGCATCATCTTCTAAATAGACCCCAATAACAACTTTATTTGTAATTGATTGAATAGTGTTAAAATTTTGCACCAGATCAAGCAGATTGGAAAGAAAAATTGACAAGATATTTGCTAGGAAAATGATCCTCTGAGAATATGTGTGCAAGATTTCACATCAAAGCATAATTGACATTGGATTTTTTCCAAATATTATAATTGCAAGTGTCACTTCCAATCACCACAACATTCATAAAAACCTATGCCCAAAATTTAATAAAGCTTAATTTATGTACAAATTCTGTCTTGAGTTATTTTAAATTGTGATGAATTTCTTTGTAGCATATATGGTAGATATGTATGAAAAATGTGGAAGCATAGAAAAGGCACATGAGATGTTTAAGAAACATATTCAAAAAGTGTTTGTTGAAAAGAGTTTGGAAACTTTTAAAAAAATTCAAACCAACATCATGGCTTCTTATGCTCAAATTGGAGCTTTGGAAGAATGTATGGACATGGACATCAAAGCATAATTAAAAATGTATTTTTTTCAAATGTTGTAATTACAAGTACCACTTTGATGTAGGAGCATCCAAGTGCATGGGAAATCCTAGACACTAAAAATACTTATTTTATTCTCCTTTGATTGTTTGGCTTTGGTTGTGTTTGCAAGCATGATTTTTTTTATTTAGTTTATTTCTCCTATCAACTCCTCGAATTTGGAGTCAATTAGTTTTCATTTGAGTTTAATTCAAATTGAATGGGAGGTATTGAAATGGTAATTGATTACATCTTGGGAGTTACAAATTTCCATGCCCAAGCATGTGGAGACCAATATTAGCATATGTAACTCCTCATGGAATGACAAAAATTAGAAACAAATGGGTAATGGGGAATCTGGATGCCTAGAATGGGGGTGGATGGGGGTTAATTTAGAAAAATAATCAATAATTACAAGTGAAATAGAGAGGAGGGAAAAAAAGAAACACCTAGGAGGGTAATGTGGAATGAATTGTAGTTGTAGAGTGCAAAGAAAATATATGCCTAGCTTGGAGAAGAGTTTTAGCATGAAAAATATTAAGAAAGTTAAAATTTGAATAGGAGAAAGGGGCATGTGAAGCCAAAGGGGATGTACAGGAAAGGGATATGAGAGTTGGGAATGCTTGTTGCTACTGTTGGATTTTATTGTTGGTGTCATATGTCGAAGAAAAATAACATTCCTTTAGATTCTTATTGTGTTGGAGTACTTAGGATAATCGCTTGATAATTAATTAATTATTAAGTCCCTTATTACTTTAGTTCACTTAAACTAAACTTAGAAGTTCTTTTTTATTATTAGATTGGGCTAATTATAGGTCTAGCTGTCTTATTGCATGAGATTAAGACACTCATCAAAATCTAATGCAATCTTCATCTAGGGTTTTCTTTATTTTTCTTTATAAGCATGAACATTCATGGTAATCAATTATTTAGAACTATTTAGATTAATTTAGAGAAAATCAATTGTTTTTTATGGATCATTTCTTCTCAAGGTTGCATGAGCATATCAATGTATTTTATATTTTTTTCATGATAGGATAATTTCTTGCATGTGATTTCTAGGTGTTTTGGATTTCAATCATCAACTTCAACATGGTATCATATCTTATTAGATATGTACACACTAGAGATATTCTTGCAGTTGTGACCACAAATCATGCCTCTCAATTTATGCCTTCTCATATTTTGCTTCAAATGAGTAAGCACTATCATTGACTGGTCCTCACTCTCATGCATCTAGAGTGGATTAGATATATGAAGAGTGGTTTGGTCATGTGAACCTATGTGTAATTCCATCATCCACTTTGGTTCATGAGACTTATGTTGAGCTTCTTCCTCCTACACCTCCTACATCTTCAATATTTAGTTAGATTTTTAGAAGGATGCATTCAATCTTTTAGTTTTAGCTTTGTGGGATGAATACTTGCCAGGCATTGCAAAAAAATTCATTGAGTCACACATTGCTGATATTGGGGACACACTTAAGGATATTCACTTCCTCTTTGATGATAGATATGGCCCACTAGTCATTAAATCAACATTTCCTTTAGAGATTGTTCTACATGCATCTTCATAGTTGTTTGGATTAGCTTCATTTGATTCAGACAAGTGGACCCTTGATCATTCTTCCATGGAATTCATCATGAGACTTTTCTCCTGAGAGAGGTTCTTCTTCACACACCATTGGATGTGTTTCTTCCTAAGGGGAGGAACAATGTCATTGTTGGATCATCTTTAGAATCCTTCTTTGAGAATTCACTTTTGACAGAGGGAGCTCTTTCTATATGGGGGGAATTCATATCCTCATTTTATCTCTCCTATTGGGGGGACATCTATTATAATTTTATGATTAAGCAATCCTTGGGGGGCCACATTGAGTCCTCCTTCTATCCTTCTTTTACTAGTGCAATCATTTCATTTTCTCTCTTTTGGAGATAATTTTTTCCCTTGTGGTTTTCTCCTTTTCTCTAGTTATGAGAGATTCATTTATTTCTACATGGGTACCTCATCAGGACTTGTATCTAGGATCCATAAATGTATCCATCATTACATTCTACATTAGGTTTTTAGAGCTTCTCCCTATGTTGATCTTAAGGGGGGTGTTGGAGTGATAAGGATAATCACTTGATAATTAATTAATCATTAAGTCCCTTATTACTTTAGTTCACTTAAGGTAAACTTAGGAATTCTTTTTTATTATTATATTGGGCTAATTATAGGTCTAGTTTTCTCATTGCATAATATTAAGACACTTGTCACAATCTAATGCAATCCTCATCTAGGGTTTTCTTTATTATTTTTTTATAAGCATGAACATTCATTGGAATCAATTATTCAGAACTATTTAGATTAATTCATAACAAATCATTTGTTTTTCTAGATCATTTATTCTCAAGGTTGCATAATCATATCAATGGATTTGATCTTTATTTTGTGATAGGATAATTTCTTGTAGGTGATTTATGGGTGATGTAGAGTTCAATCATCAACTTCAACATATTGTTGCATTGTTTTTCTTTATTTGGTCATGTACCAGCTCTTGGAGAATGTATTGAATGAAATAAGCATATTTCCATGAGTTAATAGTATTTATTAGTGTTGGAATATTGTATTTGGACCCTCATAATATTTATTTTATTGTCCAAACACAAAGTTTCTTGAAATCATAGTGTTCAAAAATGACTTTTCTAGCATTTTTGCTTAATTTCTAGTATGGTGTTTTTGGGTAGATAAATTATGTTCCACCCATATTCTTGTATATGAAGGTGGGAATTTAAAATGTATAAGTTTTTAGAGAATTTGGAAGATACTTTCATATTAAAATTAAATTCCAAAAAGTAGTATGTCAATAGTTTTTTGTGCACTTCTATTTATGTTGAATGATTTGCAATTCAAATATTTTTGGCTTTGTTTGTTTTCCTATGAGTATTCACCTGACTGGTTGAATATATAAGAGTTTAGTGAGATGGTTTTAAAGATCATCAATCCAATTTTGGATCTCTTGGTCTTCAATTGCCTAAGATGGTATCAGAGTTAGTGTTCTTGAGTGTGCAGACAAAACATCGAATGTGAGGTAGTTTGGCACCAGGATCTGTGGGTGTAGTGTGTGAATTCATTGTTGTTCTGCATTAGAGGTTAAAGCTAGTGTAGACACAAAATATATTGATTGATCCTGTACACTTGATCTTGATTTACTAACACCAATTCTACCTAAATCATTTCCTTTACTAACCATTTAATCGAATAATCTTTATTTGATTAAATTCATCATATTTCATCTTTTAATTAAATAAATCAATTTTATCTAATTAAATCATCATATTCTCCTCTTTAATTAAATTAATCAATTTTATTTAATTAAGTCATCAATCAATCCTAAATTCATCCCTTTAATTAAATAAATGAATTTTATTTAATTAACTTCTAAAGTTCTTCATTTAATTGAATAGATCAAATTTATTTAATTAAATCACTAATATCCATTATTCCTCTTATTTTGATTTATTTAAATCTAAATATCTAAGTCAAAGTATCAAATCAGCTAAATCTTCATCTAAATTAATCAAATCATGATTAATCCTAACACTAATCACTCAAATCCTCTAGATTTTGCAACTTGTGCATGTAAATCAATTAAATTGATTTATAAATTCCTCTATTTCATTCAAAAAGGGTATCAAGTTGGAATATTCTTCAAATTTAAAAATTCCCTCCCAAAAGGACTTGTCCATCCAACAAGGCATTAAAGGCCTCTTACATGTCCTTTTTCTTGAACCAAGTGGCATTAACTCTCCTTTCTTCACCCTCCAACATGTCACTTCTGCAATTTCAAATATCCACCTAATGGAATTTATGTCCACATTCATCAAAATGTGTTCCACTCTATCCACTAACATGTTGACAAGTGGAATTTTGTCATTGGTTGATGTTTTATCCCACATTCATCCTTTTTTCTCACTCTTCCACCATTCTCTTCTATAAATATAAGGATCTTTTACTAATTTTGGATCCACAACTTATGCAAAGTCATTATCTTCATGTTTTGAGAAATTTCATCCATTCTCATCCAAGTTTCATAGTTTTCATCAATTTCATAGCTAGGTTATGGAAATTTTTATCAAGGATCATTATTGATCATCACCAAGATTGCAAGGAATCAGGAAAGGGCTATTTTCCACATAAAAATAGCAGCAATTCCCCCATGGGATTGAGAGTTTGAGTGTTTTGAGCAAGAATAGATAGCTTTCATTTGGTGTATTTACTTTGTTTCTTGTTTTTGATATTCAAATGAATCTTATGGGGAATGATGGTTTTGATTTTCATAATGGACTAATATTGTGTTTTTTGTTTGTGTTTGTGTAGTTCTAGATCCACCATTCACATTTTGGTGCTAGAGGGAGGGAAAATCTGAAGAAATTAACACATTTTTTGACCAAAATTCCACTATTTTTTGAAATATTGTGTGTCTACAGGAAAGTGTGATGCTGTCAGGGTCAAACTGTGCCACTATCATTCCAGTGGCACTATTTAGTGGTGTTGTCAAACTTGAAATTGTGACATTGAAGAGATTTTCACTTAGGACTGGTCAACTCAAACTCTAAACTACGCCACTAAGTGAAATAACGATGCAATCATGGTCTCTATTTCTCCACAGAGCACCGTTGGTTTCATGAGAGTGTTGCTGACCTTCTCCAAACTATGTTGCCTTTGTAGATTGCATCGCTAGGGTGGGGTAAAAGGAAATTTCAAGTTATTTTGAGCATATGCTTTTTTCCTTTGATTCATTTGAACTTCTAATCTATTTTGTGCCTCTATTTTTTGTGGATTAACTAGTTTTTGTAGGTTGGATCAATCAAAAAGGAAAGGAGGAAGAAAATACAAGACTTCTTATGACATCTTCTTTCTATTGTATCAAGTGTTTTTAAATGTTTTAGAAGCACTTATAATTCCATCTCAAGGATTTCATTACTTTTAGTTTTAGGACTCAATAAATTTCATTTGGGCTTAAAAAGAACAATCAAAGGGATTAAAAAGAACTTTAGGAACTTACTAGAGTTTTTTTTGGATTCTAAAATTGAACAAGCAAATTTCACACTTCATCTTGGTGCTTAAAAATAATCCATTCTTGCTTTTGAGTTTAAAATGAACATGTGTATTTTGTGTTTTGTAATCTCTTTTACAAAGTAATATCATTTAAAAGGTATATGAACTTCTCTCACACTTCATGAAGATCTTGAGAATCAAAAGTCTTTTGGTGATATTAAGTTGTATAAAAGATTGCCTCCACACTTCAATTTGGATTCTTAAAATTGAACAAAGCTTGCTAGTGTGAGTGGAGTATATCATGTGTGTTCTCTCTTTGTTCACATAAACAAAAATTGATTGAACTACAAATGTGCTTACTCGCTTTTGTTTACCCATAGAGGGGTCTGCCTAAGAGACACATCCGAAGGGAGAACTTGAAGGTGACTCCAACTTGTTTTTCACTCGAGCTGGTATATAAAAGGATAAGACAAATGTCAAGTCCAATGGTATGTAGGCCTTAGTTGTATAGTGTCTTTTAGAATGGGGTACTACCTTAAGAAGTATAAGAGCCACTAGTAGGATTGATCAAAGCCTTTAGTGGCTTGTTGGACACTCGCAAGGTGCCATGTCCCCGGTCACCTTGACTAAGAACCAATTTGTTTAGAATCCCAAATCCTTATCTATTTGTTGGTGCAAGAACGGTTGTTCTAAAGTTGTTCCACATTCTTGTGGTTCTTGCTAGAGAT
>VDFB02027291.1:0-36171 GCA_007258455.2 Sequoia sempervirens | reverse complement strand
TCACCTAGATGCAATGAGTGCTATGTGACCATTTATAATCATGAGAGATGTGTTCTTGTGAACCACTACTCATGAAACATGGGTCAATGAGTTTGACTCATAAAACTACACTATTGAATCTTGATAACAATATCAAAATTTGACATCACTGTGAAAATACCTCCTATCATCAATTGTAAGATCGTCAAGATAAACTACAATGAACTTACTCATGACGTCATGAAATGCTAAGTTTGTTGCACACTGGAATGTAGCACTGACATTGATAAGACCAAAAGGAATTTTGCAATACACAAAAGTACCCCATGGTGTTGTAAAGGTTGTCTCATGCTAATCATCTGGACTAACCTCCACCTAGTTATAGCTAGAGAAACAATCTAACATAGAAAGAACCTTAGATCCAATCACCATTTGAAGAACTTGATCCATCACTGGAAGAGGATAGTTTTCCTTTAGTGATAACTGATCTAGATTCTTGCGATCCACACATATGCGAATTTCTCTATTCCTTTTATGCACTAGAATAATATTAGCTATCCACGTTGAATGGTGGATAGGAAATATGATCCTTTCATTCAACATCTTTTAGATTTATGAAAAGATGGTTCTTGAAATCTTTGGATTGTATTACCTTTGCTTTTGCTTATAAGGAAATGCTCCCACTTTCATTGGAATCTCGTGTTGCACCTCTTTTGGATGAAAAGACTCTAAATATTCATATGAATATGCCAACATGTCCATGTATTTCCATAGAAACTCAAAAAATTGCTCTTTTTCCTTAGTAGTGCAACATTTTTTGATATTCACCATTTTAGGGCCCACTTCAATTCCTTAGTTGATTTTCTCAACTTCATTAGATGAATTAGAATTAGATTGTTTCTTTTTGACATAACAATCATGTTTGTCAAAAAGTCTTTCTAGGGATACCAACTCCTTGGGAATTTTATTCCCTTTGAGCTACAAAAGCTCTTCACCAATAACCAAATCAATTTCAGAGATAGATTCTTGGGGTGTAGAATCACTACCTTCAAAGTACAACTCATCAATTTTTTTTTCCTTTTCCAAAAAGGCTACAATTTGATGATCATCATTGAAAATATGCCAATTGTCTGAATTATCAGGAACACTTGGGTGAAAAACTAGCTCAATGGTGTAGGTAGGACCATGAAAATCCTTATGTGGTATCAAGAATGTGGTCAAAACTGCTAAGGAATAAAATATATCATTATACTCTCTTGGGACTACAAAAATATCAAAAGAATCAAACTCCTCAATGCAATCCCAAATGAGAATTATGATAATGCTTAAGCCTATCATTCTTGGTTTGATAAAAGTTCCTTATTTGGTAAACTACCAACACAACATCACCTTGAGTGTGGAGATTCCTTTCTTGCTTGCAACTTGCATGCCTAATAATAAAGCCTCATATTTAGCCATGCTATTAGTATTATCAAAATGTACAATTTGAAAGAAAAAGGAAAAAAATTCCCTTTTGGAGAGATGAAAACAATCCTGACTCCTGAACCAGTGGAAGAATAATTGTCATCAAACTCAATTATCCAAACATTATTTGGATCACCAAGGCTTACACTTCTCAAAATATGTAACTTCATATGAATCTAATGAAGCTTCACAATCCATGAAAGACAAATCATCAAAAGATGTTTAATTTTCTGGTGAAGATGAGATGACACTTTCTGCCTCTTTCTTTGTATTTCTAGATGAAGATTCAACATCCTCACCATTTTGAAAATAATAAGTACCCACAATTGAAGACTCAAATAAAATTTGAGCTCTTGGATCATCAAACTTAGTCACTAAAAATTTAGATTCCCTTTCAGGAACCAACTTATGCATCACACCCTTTATGGGTATCCTATCCTCTGACATATCCATGTTGATTTCTCCCCCTACATCTTTACAAAAATTGTGTCCAAGTAAAATACCATAGGATGTTGGAACATCTTCTACCAAGATTGTCATCTTGATCTTCTTCTTTGGATATGCAGCGAATGCAAATTGCACATCCTTAATCTACCTGATCAAAGGTACTTGTTTGTTCTCCATAGAGAAACAATGACTGAAAGTTAAATTTATGATTCAAACCCAAGGTGATAGCTACCTTGGTAGGAATGACATTATCAGATGCATCAAATTCTATAACATAATTAATCAACTTAAAGCCATTGAAAAGCAAAGATATAAAATGGAGATCAATCCTTCTAGAATCAGATGGGGGAGTAGTAACTAAGTTATTCTGAAGAGGCTTAGGCTTTGGAACAATAGGAAAATTTGAAGAGGAATCTCTACTAGGGGTAATTCCCTTGTCTCTAACAAAATCGACAATCCTGTCGAATTGATCAGGATTGGCATTGAGGTATTCGGCTTCAGAAATTTGTATTTTTGTCCTCTTTGCACAATCAATAATGTCAAAAGCTTGGAAATAACTTTGCAAAGAGGAAGGAGTAGCTTCAATGGGTTTCACAAAAGGGGGACACTAGTCTTTGGAACCTAGATGTTGGCTTTAGGTGTTGAAGGAATCATAGGAGGACGAGGAACACTTGTTTATTTACTGTATCTTTAGGTTGCCAAGGAAAAGGAGATCTTCTTTTTGCAATAGTTACTGGTGGTTTATCCTTTGCTTTTGGAGCATCAACTTGAGCTTGATCAAGTTGATTTTTTTGTGATCACATGAAAACAACATATGTATTAGTTACTAGGTCCTCATCATCAGATTCATTCTCAACTTGCTAATAACCAATACTTGAGTCACTAGCTAGATCTACTTCCTCTTCCTAGAATAGATCAAGATTTTCCTCCATAGGATATTCGGGTTGTACATAGCCATCTTGCTCTACTTCATAATACCCCATAGCTGTGTTGGTAGGTGGAACTTCTAGAGCAAGCCTTCCTTGTGGTGTAGGAAGACTATTCTGATTTCTATTTCTAGAATAATTGGAAGAATTTAGGAAAGTCCTTCTAGGAACATCCTTATAGGAAGTATTAGAGACTTGCTTCAAATCCAACAAATCATTTGCTAGCTTTTGTACCATGGGATCCACAAAGTTGGAGTTATTATTAAAAGATGAAGAATTATATGCTTTCCCTCTTCTATTTGGGTTCATCCTTATTTTTTTGGCAAGTGTCAAATCATCTTTGAAATTGGTAGCCATCTATTGATCAACTTCAAGATCAGGTAGGATCTCCCTACACAACAAGAAGCTTACTTTTGGAAGTTGTGTGTTGATGAAAAAGAACTTAAGATTATGGGCTGTCGATTTACCCGCTGCGGGAATCCTTGTCACCAACTTGTTGAACTTGGCCACAAACTCACACATGGGTTCGTATTCCTCTTTCCTCATAGTTGTGAGATGAGATAGAACAATGCATGTGCATATTCAACAGGTTTGAAACTCTCTTCAAACTTGGTGCATAGAGTATTCCAATTGGTAACAACACCAAGAGAAAGAGTGTAAAACCACTCAACAACTACTCCTTGTAAGGTATCAACAAACAACCTTATAGAAAAATCCTTGTGCTCAACACCAAGAACACCAAAAGTAATATAGAAAGTAGTGATGTGTTCATCAGGATGTTGCTTGCCATCACCGTAGAATTTTGGGATGTTCTTATGTGAAACACATGGAAGCTCATGTAAAGGAGCCACCAAATTAAGAGGGCCAAAATCATTATCCCAAGGTCTAGGAGGTGGTTGAGGTTGAGCCACAATAACAGGTATTTGGATTGGTGTGATAGGTAGAACTCTATATAAAAAAAAAAGATTCACTTGGAAGTGGTGATCTCATTCGTCGAGGAGGATAACTCATAGTGCATTGATATAGTGACTTGGCTTGCAGAGGAGAAGGAATAATATTATCAAGTAGACATGTAAAATTGACCTAACACCTATTACACATCCTAAACAATAGTAAACAACATCAAACAACATTGAACAACATCAAACAACATCCAAAACCCTAATTTCCTCTATTAATTGAATAATACAACATTAATTAATTAATTGTTTCATCATTTTTGAGAAATTAAATAAATTTTATTTATTTAATAAAGTATTGAAAACCCTATTCCTCTATTAATTGAATAAAACAACATTATTTAATTAATTCATGTTTCATCATTTCTACCAATTAAATAAATTATATTTATTTAATGAAGTCCTAATCTAACTTTATTTCATCTTGATTAGTTAAATAACACCAAATATTTAATTATGTCGCTAAATCACCTTATTCCCTAAGTTAATTGAATTATTAAAACATAATAATTTAATTATGACACTTTCCCTTCAAAATTTGAATAAATTAAATCAAACTATTCAAATCATTCATCAAAAATCAAAACAAACTAATGCAACTTTGTTTGCAAAAGTCAAACTTGATTTGCACATTCAACTCCAAAATTAATGAATGAATTAAATCAATTAATTAATCTTTTCCAACCACCTTCCTGATTGAGTAAATCATGATCGCATGATTTCTCAATCTAATCTTGACAAATCAATCTATTTTTGATTGAGCAAATTATGATTGTCTGACAGAGCAATCTAATTCCCGACTAACCAATCTATTTCTCAATCACACTAATTATTCAATATATTTCTCAATCACAAAAATTGTGCAATATACTTTGCACAAATCATTCATCTCTAAATGCTCTCAACACTTTTCGACCGATGATCTTGACCCAACATTGTTTAATCTTGATCATCTGTTTCAAATCTTATTTTCTTTATAACAAACCTCTTTAATCACAAAAAATGGTTCAAAGAGTCAACATCATTTGCACAATGAAGTACTATTGACATTCACAACCACCATTAGAGCTTCACCATTTCTTTGATCAACCAACATCAACATTGTTCTTCAAAGCTTTGCACACGAACTATGGAGGCTTCGTAGTGATACGAGCAATCCAACATTAGGCGAATACACTCCGATACAAGATGAGTGACAATTTTGTTGTTGAATTCATTTGTTTATGTATTGCATTCACTTGTTCTTGATTTTAGTTATATTAATTGTTCATTTCTTAAGTGTAGGATTAAATCTAGATTAGTGTTCTTGACCTTAGATTAGATTTTGATTTCAAGAACATTTATCTTGTTTGCATCAATGATTTTCCCCCTCACACATTCTGGCATGCTCAGTGGGACCCTTGTCCCCTACACTAACATTTCTATGAGCCATTTTTGAAGTTGTAGGTTCCAAAATTGCATTTGGAGAATTTTTCACACATTGTCCTAGAAAAGTTTGTAATTTCTTGTCAAGAAAACCACTCACTTGCCACTGAAAACCGTGCATTTGACACTAAGAACTATGCATTTGACTCTGACAGGGGCGCGCTTGCTCTAAAACTGACCATTTGAATGCTAACAGGGGCTTACTTGCTCTAAACCTACGCATTTTCTCTCTAACAGGGGCATACTTGACTCTGATTTTTGAGCATTTTCTCCGATAGACCTGTGCACGAGATCTACACATTTGTAACTAATTTTTTGCTAATGGATGCCTATTTTTGAATGTGTAACAGGTGCTAATGTGTTTGTATGCATGGTTTGAGAAACACTAACTTTCTTTCTGTAGGGAAGACGAACAGTCAAAGCACTCTAGATCTACCAACATTTTTTGTTAAGTTAGGAATATTTAATTTTGGTACATAAAAACAAACAAAAAAACTTTATTTTTAGTGGTCTTAAAATGAACTATTCCAAGCTTTCTTAAAATAGGAACTTTTATTTAGTGTTTAAAAAGAACCAACAACAAACAAATTTGTCTTTTGGTGCTTTTAAAATTGAATCTTTTCGACGCTTTCTTAAAGTTAGGAACCTTTATTTGGTGATTTAAAAAGAACAACACAAATGAATATTTCATTTTGGTGCTCTTAAAAATGAACCATTTCAAAGTTTTTCTAAATTAGGAATTTGTTATTTGTTGCTTTAAAAAGAACAAAACATTTTAATTAAGGTGCTCTAAAAATGAATTCTTTCCAAGTTTTCATAATTAGGAACTTTGAATTTGGTGCATAAAAAGAACAAATGCAAAATGATTTATTTTTGTTGACACACCCTCATGTTTAATTTTGTTGACCAAGTTAAAACCAGGATTGATTTCTTAGAAACACTCAGATTTGGGCTTAAAAATGAAAAAAATTATTCTTTCTATCTTGCACCATTGCTAGCTTAAGTGATTGATATCCATAATACTTTGTATTGGTGCAATTAAAAAGAACAAGTTGTTTTATTCACATATTCTTGGGGATAGCACCGCCCGAGGTGGTTAAAAGGAATTAAATTGCTATGAAGTGTTTGCTGTGCATTCAGTGTTTGGCAAGCTCGATGGTTGTCTTCTCCCCTCACACCTTTTGGTGATCTTGGGTGAGTGAAACCATCTTGAGCTTCACACCTTTCTTTTCAATCATACCTTTTTAGAGGGCCTGCCTATTGAGAAACATACCGCACTGGAGAACTCATAGGTGACCCAAGCGGTACTTTTGTTCTAGAACGCTATATAAATAAGTTGTGGGTGTGAGGAAAGTTCATCATCCCACTAGGTGTTGCTAGCCTATGCAGACGTATTCTCCCTCAGTATCCATGTGATGCATAAAAACCTGTAAGGGCTAGGAGGTTCTTAATTGAACAAAATGCCGCATGTATAGGGGCCCCAAAATAATATCCCCAAAACATTACTAAGAGCCAAATTGTTTTAGAAGCTACCCCATTATCCAAACACATTCTTTAAAAGTGATGCATCAGAATTTACTTTCGAGAAGTTACTTGCCATGTCTGACTTCATGCTTGCATCATAAACTATTGCATGTAAAATCATCTCTTCGAAGCATGAGGCGAGCCTACCTAAAAGAATGGTTTCTATCCACTATGATTGTAATTGCTTGTTTATGTTAAACTTTCCAAATACATTCAAAACAATTTGACATCAAATTCTGTGCTTGATCCAAAAGAACACATCCAAAAAAACACTGGACATGATGGTTGAACCACAAACCCTTTGACTTAGAGTATGCTTTTTAGAGAAGCCCTATATTTGCACTCCTTGAAGGAATTTTTCTTAGAGGTTTCCGAATATTCAAGCTTTTATTTCAGGCTGCATTGATCAAAGTAAACATTTGAGAACTATGGCTTGGGTGTTGTGATTTCACAACTTAAGCTATAGAAATGAAGGTCACACAAGTCCATTCTTTTTGAGCTAGTCTAAGTGTTGTTTTATCACTTGTCATACTCCAAACACAGAGAAATTGAGAGAAAAACCAATTTTAACTTACAAAAATTTAGAAAGATTACTTAAATTGGAAACAAAACACACAAAGATCACCTTTGCACAAAATTATAGTGCAGTTGTCACATTTTCTAGAGTAGTTGCTAAAAATTCAGTGCATTTTCTCTCTATTCCAAAAACTTCATTGATGAAAATCAATTGCATATGACAGAAAATGAGCACTTGCTATGGTACGCATGCACTTTCTTTTATTTCCTTGCATTTACTTATGATAAAATAGTGCACTTGCCACTAAGATGCTCACATTTTCCCAAGAAACTTGCTTTTTCCTGAGCAGTTATTGCATCTGACAAAAACACACAAAAGTTACACTTTCCATTCTAGCTCACACTTGCTACTCTGAAACCTGAGCACTTGACACATTTCTGGCTGCACTTGATAAATCTGGCCACTCTTGCTCACAGTTTTGTGCATTTTCTTAGAAACCAGTGCTATAACTTTATCCTGCTGAAAATTGGGAAAAACAAACTGAAGTTGCTTATATGATCATTGTTAGAACAAAACAATTGGAAAACCAAATAAGTCGTATAATCCCTCATCCATTATTTCCATCATACTTGTTAGAAATCAAAATTAAACAAACCACTGGGATCATTCCTTCACTCAAACATCTATGATATCAACAATTGCTTAGGAGTCGTAGATAGTTCAAGTAAGCTTTTCCGCAACATATCCTCTAGAAAAGGAAGTGAAATATTAACCCCAGTCCTTCAAAATTTTGATTTTTGAAAAGTAGCACCATTCCAAAACAACACTCAAACCTTAGGGTCTTGAACTTCATAACAACCATCTCAAACACCATTACACTTTATGACCATCTGGTGACTGAATGCTTCAGTTCAACAACCGAACCTTACTCCAACCTAGTCTCACACACATTAAAGGTGAACAAACTAATATCATTAGTAGTTTAAGAACAAGTTAATATTTGAGAAGAATGAAACACCCAACTAGTGGAGAAACAAAATACAAATCTTAGAAAAAGAGGAAGAGAAAGCAGACATAGCAGCTGAAAGACACGTGCTACTACCTCCTGTGTGGAAATAGAAATACACCCTTCATGATCCCTGGCATGAGAAAAATTGTTAGATCTGAAAATAGAAAAATCCTTAGGAAAAAATCCATATAACAAATATCAAAGAACTGCCCTACAAAAAAGTGTGCCAAAGGGTACATCCAGAGAAGGTACCACATTCATAAAAATATGCTATACCATTTCTATGTATGCTTTGCACCCATAGGCCAACACTTTCCATAGGCTAGGAGTCATGAAAAAGTTCACAAAAGCTTGGCAGTTGTTTATGACAACTATAAGATCACAACACAGGAAGAACATGAAAGTGAACAAGAACAACACCAACATCCTACCAACAAACACCATGAACGATGAAGGTGGCCCATGAGGATATAAACCAAGTGACCTTATGATAGGGTGTTGAGTATCAAAACATCTCCAAAATATGTCTATCTATTACCCAAATCACTCTTATCAAGGGTCACAACATCAAGTAGGGAAACAACATCAGGGGTTTCAAAATCACCATCAAGGAATAAGTCCAAAACATGAAATTACCCTAAATAAAATTTATGAAAAGATTGAGGAAATTAAACGAGATTGAAATATGACATATCATCAATGAATTATTCAAAGTTGAAACATTACATATCCATAAAAAATGGACATCATTCCACAAACACCTAAATATCCACATCAACAACACTTCCAATATCAGTAGTATCAAGAAGTTCCACAACGCCAAGGTGTACCTCAAGTGCAATATTAAAATGTACCTCAATCGTAGTATTGAGAAGTTTCACAACATCAAGGTGTACCTAAAGTGCAATATCAAAATATACTTCAAACACAGTATCAAGGAGTTCCACAAAATCAAGAGCAAAACAATCAAGAAAAGACACAGAGGAAAAATTACCAACCAAGAAGGAAATTGACCCCTTTGGGAGAAACTTTAGAGGTAATCATGTATAAACTAGTACAACAGGAACTTATCATAATCAATGATAGTCCAACTTATGGTGAACCAAACTTTAAAATACCTTGGTATAACGAATACAAACGATGTGAGTTTCAAAAAATCAAGGGTCACAAAATGAACAAATGTACAACACTCAAACATCTCATCTAAGACCTTATTGATTAGAGAAAAATAAAGTTTAAAGACGACATCCAAATCCCATCTACCAATAACAACGTGGACAATATCTCAACCTCAAAAGTTGAAAACAATGATCAATAGCTATCTATCATTGATCAAATTGACAATATCTCTACATCATCTAATGAGAAAGAGGACATAGATCAAGAAGTTATTCCCAAGCATGATAAAAAACAATCACCAAAGGCTAGTAATGATTCAGTCCAAGATCTATTGACATATCCAATCTCAGGGAAGTACATATTAGTAATCAAGAGGTTCTTAATCCCACACTTATTCCCAATGCAAAAAATATAAGCCAAGAGCTATCACCCATATGCACACATTTTAAGAAATCCCTATCATGTCAAAAATGTGATCCAAAGCATATCAAAGATAATACCACACAAAGTCAAGATAAAAAATCCCTATCATCCAAATACCATAATGGCTTGGAAGATATCTTCCAAGACATCCAAGGTTTTCCAAAAGAAGAACAAATCCATATGCCAAGCAAACATACATCTACCCATGAGATTCTTACTCCTAATGGACATGTAGATGATCTTCATCCAAGACAAGAGTCTCATAATCTTGATACCATGAACAAGGAACAAGAGTCACTTGCTCTTAACATCTTTACACATGATCAAAACACAACATAATCTATAGACATCTCTGAAATTGATCAAGAAGAAGCATTCAAATTAGAAACATCCTCCAGGAAAGTTGAAAACATCGAGCATGGAAATATGGAGCATAGTATCTTAAAATCAACAAAGATAATGGTCAATCCTGAGCAACAAAGTAGTGGGTATACAATAGTCAAAGAATCACCAATATATTTTGAAGGGCCATCAAAATCTTATATTTCACAAGATCAAGTTGACAATATCAATCGAGAAGTTATTCCACATATGAAGGATCCTATTAGTGAAGAAGCTTTCACATTTGAAGATCCACAACAGAGTAGAGAAGGATTAGTATCTTGTTTCCAAGGTAAGAAATATCCTATTGCAAATTCAATAAATGAATTGTCAAGTTAGAGGAGTAGGCCTACATAAATAGGTATCCTAGCAACAATGTAGATTATTGGAACTCCTAAGCATCAAGGTCTTGGTTATTCAACAATTAAGGGTTCTAAACATATCAAGGATACCTCTATAATACTAGGGTCGACTTTATCTAATGCAAGCATCAACATAGAGAGCATTAAGAATCCCTAGGATGGAATTGCTACCAATGCTACAACTAGCCATGTCATGAATCATCATTGACACATATTTCCACCCTCTATTTGGTACCAACAACAAGAGAAAAAGCTATACCCAAGAATGAAACAAGTCATTGAAGAAAAATAATTAGCAAAACAAAATGGACAAGAAAGATTCAAATGGATACAAAAGAAAAAGCAAGAAATAATCCTTATCATTTACTCCATTAGTCAAAGAAACTATGGGGAAAAATAAAAAAGGGAATTTCATCCATCAAAGATGTCCAACAATACAAAAGAAAGCTTCAAGAGTGACCTACAAAGTATATCAAGAAATTGGTCCCAATCGAATCTCCATATCCACCCATCATTGCTCATCATCCCAAGTTTGGAGAGTCAAAGGTTTCGAATTGTCAACTAATCCATCTGAATATCATATCCCTCAATGCATTTTTCCATCCAAGATATCCAAATCTCGCATTAACCATGCATTGGAAACAACTCCTTATCATAAGGATTCTAAGCCCTGCACTCTATCACGATGTGCACATCAAGGAAAATTTAACTCCGGTATCAACAAGGAAGATAAGAATTATTAGGGGTTACATCAAGCGCCCGTATCCTATCAAAATAACTCCTCCAAGTAGGATATCATTGGAATGTCATGACCACAACAACAATCATATCAACACCAACAACATCTACATCAACCCCACCAGGTGGTTCAACATGAGCAAGGAATTATCACCATGATGAAAACCTAGTAATCAAACATCTCATGTGACATCAAAAATTAATAAAGAAAAAGAAAAAATCAAGAAAAATAGTTAAGAGAAAAATCGTCTTCCAGTGAAAACCACTATGGTGGTGCTTTCGACAAGTACCATGGTGAAAACCTAGAAAATAGGCATCATGTGTAGAATCGAGCATCTACATGCATCATTTCAAGTGAAAGCATATCAACTAATCCATAATAAATCCAATCTAGTTGTATCCAAATCCAAATTACCTTGATCTTGACAAAAGTTTGGTGTAAACTTTACACTTGCTTCTCGAAAATATCTTGACATGGGTCACTATCATTGATCCTATCCTATCCAACATTATTTGAGTCATGAGGTATTGTTCAAAGGGGCATAGTCTATTCAAACATACTATCCTATCACAATATAATCCATCATTGCTAGACATTGGGGGAAAGTATTTACATCTTGCTTCAGAATAAATCTTGATCTATGTCTTCTAGCTCACATTGAGATCTAGGAATTGTCCTAACAACAAGGTGTACCACCAACACACTACCAAGGTAACCTTCAAAGATACCAACAACATGGATTATTCCTTCACTCAAAAATTCTAAGATATCAACAGTTGCTTGAACCTCACAACTAGTTCAAATAAGCTTTTCCGCAACATATCCTCTAGAAAAATACAGTGAAATATCAATCAAAGTTGTCAATATCTTAGGACTACCAGGGTAACCTTTGAAGTTTAGTTCATCCAAACAACAAGGTATCCCACCAACACACCACCAAGGTAACTTCAAAACAATTCGTCCCAACAACAAGGTGTACCACCAATGCACTACCAAGGTAACCTTCAAAGATACCAACAACATGGATTATTCCTTCACTTGAAAATTCTAAGATATCAATAGTTGTTTGAACCTCACATCTAGTTCAAGTAATCTTTCCCACAACATATCCTCTAGAAAAATAAAGTGAAATATCAATCCAAGTTTTTAATATCTTTTACCCCAGGCAAAAGGGTAAAAATCCAAAAAAATGGAAGAAAGGATAAATGCAAAAAACTCAGAAAGCAAGAAAAACAGTATAGAGAAACAAAATGTTCTTTGAGTGAAAACCACTTTGTGGCACTCCCATAACAGGTACCGTAGTGAAAACCTGGAAAATAGGTGCAATGTTGAATAAGAACAACACCATTATCTATCGGTACTATCCACAACATCCACCCACTCGTCTCATAATATAACATGTAACAAACTATGGTTTTTTATTGATTGAGGAAATTAGTATTGTATCCAACTGGGGGAAACTTCCCAAAGTTAGTCATGGATTAGATCTTTGAACGTCCTATCATGGTCATAAAACAACAAAAAACAAAAACATTTGAAAAACAAAAAAAATCAAAAACATGTGAAAACATCAAAAATAAAACACTGTCGTTGGGTTATTCCTTCACTCAAAATAGTCTAAGATATCAACATTTGCTTGAACCTCACAACTAGTTCAAGTAGATTTCCCACAACATATCCGTTAGACACAAAAGTGGAATATCAATCTAGATTAACAATGTTGTTTATCCCAAAAACAAGTTTATACTTTGAGTCAAACGATCAAACTATGTGGTCTCTACATGTATAATTTAGGAAAGGATTATTAGCCCCAGAGACCCTAGGTTAGTCCCCTTAGGTTTCTATCATGCTTTATTTCAACTTAGTCAAAAAAATTTAAAATCCAAAAATAAAATAAAAATACAAAATCCAAAAACATTCAAAAAATGGAAAAGATCACATATAAACCAAGTGAACATGAGCTTATGCATGTAAAACATAGGAAAGGCTTATCTTTGATGAGCCCCCGAGGCCCTAGGTTAGTCCATAGAAAACAAAAAAAAAAATCATAAATTATAGAAAATCAAAAAGACCTATCCTGTCATCACCATCCACAATAAACTTCTCACCCATAATAAATAGATCGTCACAATCACCCTTTGATAAAACAAACAAGTCAAACATCAAAAGCTAGAACCTTCAAGCAAAATAATCACATAAATTTGATCGTAAAAAAAATGGAAACAGTAAGGTATTGCCTACCTATCTTTTGACAATTCACCAACAACATCCTAAGATATGCCTTGATGGATCCGTTCCTACGATAGACATGATCAACAATGGATAATAGTCCTGAAACCTCAAACAGATATGACAACTTTGTTTTTATCTTTTTGCAGTCTTATTTTTATGATTAATTTTATTGACTTATTCCCAGGATCTCTCAAGGATGTCCATAAGGATTTAGAGAAGAAGGAATGGGGGAAATTGAGCATCATTTTGATTTGCTATTTGTAAGATATTTTTGTAATACTACCATGGAAAATACTTGCTTTATTGAGTGTATGAAAGTTGTGTTGAAACGATTTGTGAAGCAATTGCATGTTAGGTGTTCTATACCTCTCTATGTGACTGGTCCAAAATGTTTTTAACACAACCTAACTCTATAATTTAAACAAAGTTTCTGTATGTCTGGTATGTGAAAGGATACTCTTTGTCTATAGAGTCAAACTCCACACAATGGATACAAAGTCACGTTGGTCATTAATACCCTAGTGCATCGTATTTGTTTGCTACATCAAATAGGATTGTTCAAAATTGCGAAGTCTCCAAGCACAATGAAAGAAACATCAACTACTAACATCAAATTTTTATCCATCATCAAAAATTTCTTCTAACTAACATCCATCCTACATAGCAATATCATTAGTACCATATCCATCATGCATCCACAATGTCATCAATACATATCATGATAATAAACCAATGAATACATCATGTATCATGTATGGGTCCTACATCCATATCATCACATAAACATCATATATCATATCGGTACATTGATCATCCATAATAAAACATCATATGAATCAAAGTATGGTACATCCATCCATATCATCACATAAACATCATATATCACAACGGTATATTGATCATCCATAATAAAACATCATATGAACCAAAGTATGATTCATCCAACATATCATATGCATACATCAAAAACATACATAAACATACATAAACATACATAAACATACATAAACATACATCATCATACATCATCATCCATGATCATCACATAAGCATAAAATGAAGTTGAATAAAAGAAGGTATATCTCATATATATCATCATAAAAAAAGGGCGAATTCCATAAGTACATCATCATCAATAAAACAAGTGTGATAGGATGATGCAAAATCATACATATATACAAGGCCTCGACTGGGTCGATGAATATATATACAAAAATCACATGTCTATAATATGTCTCTAAGGAATGAACACCATGAGGATCAAGTACAAAATTAAAACTGACCAATAGGAAGGACAAACCCTATAGACCAAGATGTGGACCACCAGCTAGATCATGCTATCTAATAGAGTGACCACCCTCCTTGCCACGACCATCTCCTGCAACACTAGGCTCTCTGAACAATAAAATCATATAAGGTCTGATAGTATGTGGACATTTGTAAAAATCAATCCTGTTCTGCTTTGAAACTATCACGCTCTATCTTGAGAGTATCTCTCTCTGCTATAATAAATTGCACCTGAGCCTCTACAACATGCTATCGCCCACTCTCACTATCTCACTCAGCCCTCAAACTGTCCCTCTCTATGGTCAAAGTAGCAACTTGAGCCTCCATGGCTTATAGTCGCACTATCTCTACATCTCTAGCAACAATCATTTGAGCTAACTATATACCTCCATCCCCAGGTGGTGGAGGGGGACTTAGAACCTATCCATGACCCTGTACCTAAGGCATATGATCATCCTGACCACCCTGTACCCCATCATGATGGGCGTAATCCAACTGCTCTACAAGAACCTCAATGCGCTATTGCTCCCTGCGCTGACCTGTAATACCTACTTTACCCAAAGTGGGATCACTCCCAGGATCTATGAATCTCAATGGCCTATGGTATTCCCACACCATTGATCATAATCATAAGTAGTACTCAAATATGCTAAACCAACTGACCAACCCCAACCAGCTTGGGAAAGTGCTCTAAACTCAACAAAAACATCATCTTTGTTCACCTGGTGACCCCATACACAAACCTCCCTATTGGTCCGATCAAAATGAGCCTCATATGTATCAAGGAACTATCTCTGTCTCTCTCTAAACTAATGAAAAACTCTATCTGGTAAGTAACGCTCAAGTAGAGAGGGAGAATGACCAATCAACCATTTGGTCTGTTGACAATAAACAAGATGCTCTAGATCATCTAGTCATGCCTACCAGTCCATATAAGGTCTCCAAACAAAACTTGACATCTCATAAAAAAAAGGCGCCAATATAGAAGATCTCCAGGTAGGGTGTAGTGTAAGAAATATCTGTAATGATATGAGTATGGATCATTGAGAGTATGATCTTTTATCCTATCAAGTTGAGCAATTGTGATATTCTCCCAAGCCCAAATATGCAAAAGTGAGACACCTGCAAAAATAGATTTCCCACCCCGATATACAACCTTGTGCATATCTCTGTAAAGGTGGGTGAGAAGACACGAACCCCATGCATACCTGGTCCCATGCTTGAACATACCCTCAATACATATGCCCCATCCAATAGGGAACTAATGACCTCTCCTATTAGGAACTAGTCCCAAAACCAATCCACAAAGGACAAAAGAAACTAGGTCTAGAGACTGCCAATAAACTCAAACAAGTCAATCTCTGACTGTCGCACCTCCAAGTGTTTGACACCTAACACACGTTGCATGGCATGGGTACCCCATCAAACATGGTATGTAACGAGCTCTCCATGGATGGGAATGCAGAGAATCCTCCACACATCCTCAAGTGTAATAGTAGCGTCTCCGGTGGGTAGATGAAATGAGGATGTCTCTGAATGCCACCAATCAACAAGTGTGTTCATCATCGCTGTATGAGTTTAGAGGGGAGGCATGTAACAGATATGGCGTAGTCCAATTGCATCTAAAAATTATCACTCCAGAACACCAAAATGGGCAATCGGATCGAACAAATCCCGTAGTCAGCCCCTCTCTCAACTATAGTAGTTTTAGGACCACTTGCAATCATTTTAACCCACGATGTTAAGGTTTCACTCTAAACGACACAAAACAACACAAAAATGATGAAGAACAAGACTTAGGATAACAAACAGGAAAATGCTAGCAAGATTTAGAAAATTCTAACAACATTTAGCAAAATGCAAATCTAAACAAGAGCAAATACAAAGATTCAGAGCAAGTGCATAGTTTCAGAGCAAATGCTACTTGCAAATGCAAGGGTTTAAGTCAAAAGCAAATATTTAGAGAAATTGCAAAGGTTCAGAGAAAATGCTACTTGCAAATGCAAGGGTTTAAGTGAAAATCAAAGATTCAAAGCAAGTGCAAAGGTTAAGAGCAAATGCTACTTTCAGATGCAAGAGTTTAAGTCAAAAGCGAGAGTTTCTATCAAGGGAAAGGTTTTATAGAAAGGGATAGAAAATAAAATGTAAGGGCTTATAACAAGGGTGAGGATCTTTAGCAAGTACAAGAAAATAGTCAAAATAACAAACAAATGTAAGGTTTTAGAGAAAAAGTGAGGTTTTAGAGCAACTGCATGAAACAAGGATAAAGTTTTAGGTCAAAGGTGAGGATATTGAGCAAAGGCGAGGGTTCTGATGTCAAGTGCAAGGTTCTTGACCTATCAAATGTGAGGAAAATAATGCAAATCTGCTTTGAAATCATCAAAACTATGCTATTGACTCAAGGAACTTTGTACATGCAATACGAGAACATAACAAGATGAAAATAGGAACTGACCAGGTACATACCAAGCCACTAATGCCTGTGGGCCATCCAAACTCTCAAACCAAGTCTGAACGATGTGAAGCTCCCTAAATCCTTGACATCACTCCTTGACAACTGACAAAATGAGAAATCCAGAGACAAAAATTAGCTATAGGATCAAAGCACAAATGATCCAATTAGAAGCCTAATTTCCTATATTAAGCCTCAAAAAACCCTAATTTCACTTAGGAAACACTAATTTTTACTTAGGGAACCTTCCTACATTCAAATTAGGACTTCCAGGGAACATCAGAACAAGCAATGAGGGACCTATAGACCTATTTTCTTCATCCTAAACACAAATGAATGAAAATAGAACAGTGTCATAAGCCTGACCTCCAAATTGAAATTTTCAACCAACCTCTTGAGGGGGCAACACAAAGTCCTACCATCATTCTGTTGAATGCCGAGGCACAGTGGGGCATAATTTTTTTCAAAAACTTGATCTTAAAAACAAAATCTTTGAAACAAAGCAACCACTACTTTGTCTCAAAGAGGGGAAAAATGTAGACATGTAAAATTGACCTAACACCTATCACACATCCTAAACAACATCAAACAACATCAAACAACATTGAACGACATCAAACAACATCCAAAACCATAATTTCCTCTATTAATTGAATAATACAACATTATTTAATTAATTCACTGTTTCATCATTTTGACAAATTAAATAAATTTCATTTATTTAATAAATTCCTGAAAACCCTATTCCTCTATTAATTGAATAAAACGACATTATTTATTTAATTTATGTTTTATCATTTCGACCAATTAAATAAATTATATTTATTTAATGAAGTCCTAATCTAACTTTATTTCATCTTGATTAGTTAAATAACACCAAATATTTAATTATGTCGCTAAATCACCGTATTCCCCTAAGTTAATTGAATTATTAAAACATAATAATTTAATTATGACGCTTTCCCTCTAAAATTTGAATAAATTAAATCAAACTATTCAAGTTATTCATCAAAAATCAAAACAAACTAATGCAACTTTATTTGCAAAAGTCAAACTTGATTTGTACGTTGAACTCCAAAATGAATGAATTAATTAATCTTTTCCAACCACTTTCTTGATTGAGTAAACTACGATCCCATGATTTCTCAATCTAATTTGGACAAATCAATCTATTTTTGATTGAGCAAATTATGATTGCCTGACAGAGCAATCTAATTCCTGACTAACCAATCTATTTCTCGATCACACTAATTATTCATTCTATTTCTCAATCACACAAATTGTACAATCTACTTTGCACAAATCATTCATGTCTAAATGCTCTCAACACTTTTCAACCGTCGATCTTGACCCAACATTGTTTAATCTTGATCGTCCATTTCAAATCTCATTTTCTATATAACAAACCTCTTTCCTCACAAAAAGGGATCTAAGAGTCAACATCATTTGCACAACGAAGTACTGTCGACATTCAAAACCACCATTAGAGCTTAAACATTTCTTCGATGAACCAACATCACCATTTTTCTTCAAAGCTTTGCACATGAACTATGGAGGCTTCACAGTGATACAAACAATCCAACATTAGGAAAACACACTTTGATACAAGATGGGTAATGATTTTGTTGTTGAATTCATTTTTTTATGTATTGCATTCACATGTTCCTGAATTTAGTTATCTTAATTATTCATTTCGTAAGTGTAGGATTAAATCTAGATTAGTGTTCTTGATCTTAGATTAGATTTTGATTTCAAAAACATTTATCTTGTTTGCATCTATGATTTTCCCCATCACACAATTATGTATCCACAACAATTTTTCAAAAAATGGATCAACCAAACTTTGCACCCTTTGACCCTGCATATAACTTCTATTTACCAGAATGAAGACTTGAAATGAAAGAAAAATCAGCAACAAAAATAAACACAAGCTCACAATAAGACACTAGAGTACTCATCCACTTCAATCATGATTTGAATCATGTGGGGTCTTAAGTTATATGAATAGATTTAAAATTTTATCATTCCTTTTAAAAAATAACTCCTCAAAAGTTGTAGAGATCCAAAAGTAACAAGGATATTGGAGACAAAAGGTGGAGATTCAGGAATGGTATGGATGAGCAATGTATTCCCACAAAAAAGGGATACAAGATATTTGTGGGAAAGAAATCCTATTATGGAGATCTATGGGTACTTCAACCTATGTAGAATTTGGATACATGCACAACCTTGTCGAGAAATGACCATGGCATTAGGGTGCTTAATTTTACAAAAGAAAGGTGCAGATAAAACCATGTAGGAAAACTAGGGAGACACAAAACAGGTTGAGTATGCTCCTAATCTTCACAAACCATAGTTTTACATAAAAATGACCCCTCCTCAACTTTTCAAAAAATGAATCCACCTTGATTTTGCATAAAATAAATATTAGGTCAAGTGACTATCAACACTCTGTAACTTAAGGTACACAATGATAATAAAGATATTATGTACTGCAAAAAATTGAGTAGTGTGTTGATAGGGTTGAAAGAACACTAAATTTGTGCATTGAATATCCATAAACCCTAGTTTTAATTTATGCATTGAGTGGAGTCAGAACCCTAGATCCTAATTGACAACTTCCTGCATGATAAATGGTAGTGTAGATTTCCACAAAACCAAGTTTAGACCACCCAACCCTAAGACTTCATTTACCTAAAATGGCCCAAGCTAGGCTAGCTTAATGGAGTTTTAAACTCAATGAAGGATACAAAATAGGACATGAAACCCTAAAATGGTGATCACAAAGCCTAGTGATTTGATAAATAATCAATGAAAATCCCTAATTTATACTACATTTGATTAACACCCATAGTGAGGTCATTGTACTAACAATTTTTTTAGGGAAAACCACCATTTAAATAGCTCATTAAATGTTTTAAAGGTTCTCAAATTACCAATCAACCAATCAAAACTTTTCAAATGGAAGGATAATGAAAATCATAAAGAAAACTTGGAATATCACTCAAAAATTTGAAAGGAGATTACCTTAGGAAGTCTAAAAGTCATGTAATGAGATGTTAAGTCAAGTTATGTAGTTCTCTACAACATCAAATTTAGTTCTTCAAATGTTACAAATAACGTCAAAATAAATCCTAAATGTTTAAATATCCTAGGTCAACTACCCCTATTAATGCGCTGCAGGACTGGGTGGCAAGAACCCACTTGCATAAATTTGACACTCACCCACGTTTGCAAAAAATCACATCCCCTTCAAACTTGTGGAAAAATGAACCTTCCTCAATCTTGGTCGAGTGGTAGTCAAATTTGTGCAAATGAAGGTTTATGAGGAATTAGGAGCTCTTAATTTTGTGAAAAATCAAGGGTTGCTCAACCCTACAAAAATTTAGGGAGAATCCGACTAACTATCAAATCTCTGCATATCCCTTAATGTATCAACTTAGAAGGCCTAAAAGGAACCAAAACCAGGATAAGAAAGAACCCAAACCTCAAAATCACATAAGAACCTACCAAAAAGGAAAACTAACCTAAAACACTCTAACCTAAAACCCTAAAAGAAAGAAGATCAAGTAAAAAGAAAAGAAGGGGGTCCTCTCTTTGAATGAGGTATGTGTGCAAGGAACAACATATTCCTTGGGGTAGTCATTTTCCATTTTGGGATTTGATTCCTTTTAAGAGAGTTGTTATTTCATTTAAAAGAAAGATCCAAGTTGAGAAGTTTAAAAACACACATAAACACACATCAACACTATACAATGATTCTATATTTTCTATGCAAATATCACAAGAACAATAATATGATGATAGATCTTAGAAAGGTCAAGCATAGTGGGAGTGTAACCATGTATTAGAAACCTAATAGTGAAGAAGATGCTGATCTAGAGGTACATGATATAGAGGTAAATAAAAGACAATAAGTGGAGTAGGGAATAGGTGGTTAGTCCACACTATCACTATTTCACAAAACCAACTTGAATGTATAATAAGTTAATATACTATTTAAAATCAAATATTACAATTATTTTGGGGATATTTTTTATGTAAAAAAAGAAAGGAAAGGAAAGGTTCTTTCATCTAGTCCATGATGTTAGGTGATTAGCCTTGTTAGTATTTTATATCATAGGAAACTACCTCATATTCCTACCATAAAGAAAAATGTTGAAACTAACAATACCATTAAATTTTGATACTTCTAAGATAGAATTTTGTATTAATTTATTAAACCTTTATCTATTGGATTTAGATTGAATTTGAATATTTGTTTCTATTATAATTGTAATATTTAATTTTAATAATTTTAGAGGCTTTTTTTTCCCATGGTATATATCTATGTTGTTTTATTTATTATAGTTGTTTCTATTTTATCTATACCATTATTTATTTTCTAGGTACAATGATAATTTTTTTATAGACTTAATTGTTGTGATATTTTCCTCAAAGGGTTAATGTGGAAATAACTATATGCTTAATATTTTCATTTAGTTTTTATTTAATTTTAAGGGGTTTACGAGTAATTTTCCTAATATTTATACTATTTTAACTTTGAGAAGTCTATCAAACATTACTTTTATTAAACATATAAGTTATGTTGACCGATGATTAATTTATTGTAATTTTTTATTGGTGATTACTAAATGTTGAAGTTTTACCCAATATTTTAGAGTTCAATGTTCATTTTTACATCCATACTTTTTATATGTGAAATAACTTGTTGTAAATTAGTCTCCATTTTTCAACAAGACAACACTTGCATAACCACTTAACACATTTTTCACAATATTTCTTTATTTTCTATGTAGTTAAGATAATAATTCTTGGATTTAAAAATATGATTCTAAATTAACACTTAGTAGATAAATACTTGTTATGCACAATGATTCTTTATTTTCTATGCATCTAGCATAAGAAGTTTTTAGTTTAATAATATGCCTATAAAGAAGAATAATATGATGATAACTCTCACAAAATTTAACTATAGTGGGAGAAGAACCATGTAGTAGAAACTTGATAGTGAAGAAGACATTGATCATAGGGTATGAAAGAGATGTATATAAGATAATGTGTGAATTACAAAATGGGCGATGGGTTCACAGTACCACCATGCCATAAAATTGATTAACATATAAGAGGTTAATGTTCTAATTAAGATCATACAAGTTATAATTATGTTAGGAATACTCTTTACGTAAAAAAAGGAAAGAAAAGGAAAGGTTATTTCATAGTCCATGATGTTGACCAACCTTCTATATAGTCTATAACATATGAAACTACCTCATACTTCTACCATATAGAAAATGTTGGAACTAACCATAAAATTAAATTTTAATACTTATAAGATAGAATTTTCTATTAGTTTACAAAAATATCTCTATTAGATTTAGATTGAATTTTAGCCTTTGTTTCTAGTGTAATAGTAGTGTTTAATTTTAATATTTTTATACGGGTTTTTATTTAGTTTGAACCTAAATTAAAACTTTTTCTCTATTTTTCAATATTCTTGATGTTCACATTGTTAGGTTGAGGGTTCCTTGGGTATTCTTGGTCTTGGACCAAGACTACAAGGATGGCATTTTTTCCTATTTTTAAAATTCAAATTTATTTATGTGCTAGAGCCAACATAATCTTGACTATTTAGTACATGTTGACTAACATGAAAAATATTCAAATGTGAAAGTGGGTCCATGTGATTAAAAATGAAAAATACCAAGACCATTTAGACATAAAATATATCATATCTTTAGAACACATACAAAAAGTAGCTAGAGAAATCACTACTTAAAATTTACGTGTACATGAGAATAGATACATAGGAATAAATGTAATGTGCTTGGTATGCCATCAATGTTATTCAAAGATAGATGAATTAGTACAAATGTTCTTACTATGATTAAGATAAGTTAGGGATTCCCTTGCTTGATATAAAGTATTAAAAGTGTTTGTAATAACTACCTAGTCCAAGTTCATACATGAAAATAAGTTTTTGAATAATTGGGACACAAAATTATGGTCACCATTCTAAGATCAAGACTCTAGATAAATACATGGCTAAAAATATTATGACCAAGGTTGTCCATGTGATTTTAACCTCTAATGAAGCATGGTTGATTATGTAGTCTATTGAAGCATCAATATTGAAAATTTGATAGCATATTCCGTAATTTGATCATATATTGCATGCTACAACAAAATGTCTATTGTGCATAGTGATAAGAGAATTTATCCCTATTTATTGATATTAAAATATATTTCAACACTTGTCTACCCTCAAATATTTTATTTAGGTTAATTATAATATCAATTACCATGATTAATTTATTAGCCTAATAATTTTGTAATTTTTTTTTATTATTCTCTTTAATACTTAATCCTACAATAGTGAAAAATTCCCATGCCCTTTTCCTTGTGCCTCAAATCCCATAACTAAAGAAGGAGAATAGAATGAAATATTTTGGGAAGAGGCTGATGCTTTGGTGGAGAAGCCTCCTAGATTTAATCCATGATTCATGAATATTTTTTAGACTATATATCTATATATTTAGACTTTAAATAGATTCCACTTCATTTTTTTAATTGTTCCTTATACTTTGAATTTTTTTATTTCTCCTTGTTTGTTATGTTATAATTTCTTTACATTTATACTTTTCTTTGTCTTACTCTATGATTTTTTATTCTTATAATTCATGGTTTGTTATTTATAATAAGTTTTACTATCATACATGCCTAGATGCATCCTTTGTCTAATATTTATCTTTCCCTCTTTGGGAATTCTATTGTTCCTTATGTATATTTACCTTTCATGATCTATGTTCCTAGTACTATAGCCTTTTGTTGTCTTCTATATTCCATGAGCACTATGCTCCTTGGGTTTATTGCCTTAATAACCTATGTTTACTTGTTGTATAACTATCATGCCTACATACCTATGACTTCATGTTTATTTTTTATGTGCTTATCATTTTTATATATATATGTATTTATAATAATAATATTTATCTCATTTCTATATCTTATTATCAAATGAGCTAATGTTCTTTAGCAATGCTTGTATAGTTAACTTATCATATTACCTATATTGATGGAAACTAAAATTACTTGTTCTTTCATGCCTACATATTATTTAATTGTGTTAAGTTTCCCATCTTTCAATTTTATCACATATTTGACACACTTCCATGCTTTTTATATATCATTTGGAGCCATCTTTTCCTTTATATTTTTTTTATAGTAGGGACAAATTTTCGTTCATTATAATCACCATCCTTTGTAGTTAAATACTTAGCTACATACCTATAAATTCTACATTTTTATGTACCTATTATTTGATACTTGTAACATACATATATATTATAGGGTCTTGTCACAATAGTGGTTTACAATTGGGAGGCCGATTTTGCTAAAATCACATATTTTTAGAAAATATAATGATTTAAGCCTTTAAAAGTTCCATTTAAAGGATTCCAATTGAAGAGGGTTTGATCAAACTACCTTAGATCAAACCCCTTGGATAGAACCCCACTAGTTTTAAACCATACCTATAATGGAGTCTCCTTTACACCTATCAAAATGTTGATAAAAAACCACTTTTGATTTACCTTTTGGGGGATCAAATGAATTTTTTTTAAATTATTTTTTGTAAGTGTGTAGTCCTTATTATAAGCTTTCCAAAAAGTATAATTTTAAATAAATTTAATTTAATTATTATATTTATTTTTTATTTCTTTTGAATGTACATTTTTCACCGAAAATCAAGCTCTTTGTTTTGCACATGTGGAAAAATAGCAAATTATCAAAAAAAAATTGAAAAATATGAGTGCACCAGATATCAAAGTCCTTGATCCAAAAAATAAAATAAAATTGAATTTTGATACATACAAAAAAGTTATGCGTTAGTCGCGCTATGTCTGAATTATAATTGGTTTGACTTCAAAACTTGATTAAACGAAAAATATTTAATAAGAAACTATCTAACCAAGTGGAAGCACTAGATATTAGAGTTACAAATCTAAATTCGGAAGAAATTTTACCTTCATGGAAAAAGTTATGTGTTATACGGTGGCCACTTTTAAAATGTTGTTTTTGAAAAAACTAGTTTTCAAGGGAGATGGAAAGAGAAGTACAATTTGATTCCAAAATTTTGAAAAAAATGTATTTATAATCTACAGACAAAATTTCTATAAAACTCTAGTTTACATCATCTTCAAATTTCTCCGGTTTAGCCACTATAGTTCAAATGAAGATTTAGTTAAAAAAATTATTCTGTCTAGTTTGGCCAAAATAGAAACTACTATTGTGGGATTACCCTATATATTACATCTTTTATGTACCAACATAATATTATTAGGTTTGATATTCATTATTTTCTTGTCACATGATGCTACACATGAAATTTTTTACATGCTCTTGCACATATTCTATCACATCATTTGTATTATAAAGTTTCATTGTCCCTCTCCTCTACTTGCATAATATGTTTGCAACCAATTATATAGGAATATATTATCACTATTGTTCCTATTGTTGAGATTTCAAGTAGTGAATTATTCTACATATAGACTCACAACCATACCTAGATGGATCTTGATCATACTACGTGAAACTATATTCAATTGGTGTTCTATCACATTATTTTAAGAGTAAAGATTACATCTTTCTAAGATAAATTGAATTTACATTACATGATCATACTAAGCATGCCATATTATCAAATTTATATAATTTAATAAAGTATTAAATTCACATAATTCTTTGTATTGGCATAATTCATAGCCCTTTTCTCTTCCTCTACTTTTCACGTTTTTGGACAATTGAAGTGAGTTTTATTTGACCCTAATTCATTTGTGTGCTAGAATATACTCATTAAATATATTTTATTTACTGTGTAGGTTCTTATGGACTACTTATGCTAAGAAGAGGAACACAAGAAGAATCAAAGAATGCTCCATTACTTTACTTGAACCAAATATCATTTTGAAATTTCTAAATATTTATTTTTTATGCATAGTTTAAAATGATCACATACTTCAAAATTTATGCACATATTATATCTGCATGCACCTCAAATTAGGGGGAGGGGATTCTCATTTATTTCTTGGCCCATTTTGATTTAATATATTAATATAATTACATGTTGACAAGTAGCACAATCTAGTGAAGAGTTTGATTCACAATCCAATACCCATTCCTATTTGTTTCATATTCATTTACACCTATTTTGATGCATTTGACTTTGTTTCATCCCTATTTAAATGTATATCTGTACAATTACCAACTACATATCATTTATTAACCAACATTCACACACATATCCACACATTCAACCTTACTCTGAACCCAACATTTATTTGTCTTGGGTTAATCCCAAATGTCTTGGAATTGATCTTAAAATGCTTGATATTGACCCCAAAATTTAAATTCTAGAATTCCCACCCCTTTTCACTAGTCTTTATCAGCTAGCTTAACACATTTTTATGAATTGTTGTTATGTCTTGGTATCTAAATACATTCATTTATATAATTAGTATGCACACAAAATATATGCTAGAATAAGAAGAAACTCACAAGAGCACATTTCATTTTCTAAGGGAAAAATAATCTTGATTTGCATTAGAAACATAGTAGGCCATCTACAAGTTTGTGCATGTTATCTTCAACAAGCTTTTTTTTGGTGTGGCTATATGTTTCCATTTAACTATTTTTGAAATTTCTATTTTTAAAATTTAACTATTTTTAGGTTCTTAAGAAAGATCTATTTTCCCATATTTAATAGATTTTAATCCCATAAAAAAAACACCTCAATTTATAAATTTTAATTCTTTACAATAGACATGCCATGCTATTGTATATAAAAAATTAAGCCCTAATCTTCTCAACTTATCAAGGACTATTCATATTTCCTATACTCACCTCATTTCAACATCATTACTTAAAAGTAATATATTGATAAAAAATTTAAACATTGAATCAACATAAAATTTATATAATTTAATATAAATATTTAGTCATTGAATTGCAAAAATGGTATAAGGAGAAAATATTGCCTTCCAAGCTACAATTTGATTTATAATATGAAATAGATTGCCTAAAAAATATGTTTCCTTATAGTAGATTTGCCGAGGTTTCTATAGAGTTTTGAAGTGGTCATTTATAAAATTATTCCATAGTCTTCAATCATTTTCTCAAAGATGTAAAGTTGGTTCAATGAGGGGTTAACCTAGGAGAACTTAACCCTAGTGATTCAACAATCTCCTCTAAGTTATTTATACATACTACCTTGATAGAATTAGATACATGTAAGGCAAAGTTGAAGAGATTAGTGGTGCAACTTTCTATTAAATTATTCTCACAAACCCTAAATTATTCATGTGTACCAAAATATTCCTAATATGCTTGGATGCGATTATGATAGACTTGATTTGACTCTCAAAGATTTTTGAGGCTATACAAAACTCAAAATATTTATCAAAATGCAAACATTCATTTTTATATAACGACACCAACATTAATTCTTCATAAATACTTTCAAAATGAAATACATCTAATACTATTTAATTCCAAAATATTTATTACAATTATCAAATCACAATTACTAATTAAATAGATTTAATTATTATCTTATTACTTATATTTATTTAATTAAAATTTATATAAAATAATGGACAATAAAAGCTTAAAATATCCCAATAATCTTGGTCATAAAATAAAGTGAAAAATATATATCACAATACTTATGGCCGAAGTCAATACTCACTCATGAATCACATTACTTACGATTCAATCATTCACCATCCACTTGCTAGTGGGAAATCCACTAGACATCTACACACACGTTATTCACTCCCACACTGCCGTCACTGGCATTGCTACAAAATGTTCTCCATCCCCGCAACCATTATTGACAGAGACATTCTTATACTCACAATTTAAACAATCTACACAGACAAGTTCTCATACTAGAAAACATTCTATTACTAAACCTTTTGATGACTATTTCTGCTGAATAGATGAAACAAACACTATAAATTTGAGTAATAGATGGAGCAACTAACCAGTGGATGAGAGAAAGGAGAAGTGAGTGTTGTAGTTCAAACTGCAGCTATAACGTTGGGAATTATAATTGCACATAAGCTTCATATTTTTAGGCCCCTCATGGAACGCACAAGTCTGTCCCACCATACTATTATTGATATTGTTCCAACAAGTCCAATAGCAAATCCCAATCCCACAGCAATCACAGAAACGTGTTCATCCACTTTACTCCACACTGATTTACCCACCATTTCTGAAGGTGAAGGCACTGTTGAACTTTTATTCTTCTTGCAACTTTGTAAAGGGAACCCGCATAAACATCCCAAGCTTCCCTGGTATGATCTCTCATCAAAAGTCATAAATTGTGTTCCTCGAGGGATTGGTCCACAAAGGCGATTGAAGGATACATTCCAATAGCTCAACTTGGACAAATTAGACAGCTCCTCAGGTATTTCCCCACTCAGCTTATTTCGGGACAAGTCCAACTGCTCCAGAGGTTCTATTTGCCCCAAAGATGCCGGTATCTTTCCTTCCAATTGATTTTCAGACAGATTTAGCAACCTTAATTGAGATAGATTCCCTATGTTTGGTGGTATTTCCCCTTTTAAATTATTGTTTGACAGATCCAGTATAGTATTTGCTGCCATCACATATTCTAGCCTATACTCATTTCCTTTTATTTTGATGGCTATATCCTCATAGAGTGTATTGCCCATGTCTTGTGAAACGTTAGGGTCACTAAATCCCTTCAGACCTTTCAGAACAGAGGGAATTCTTCCCCCAAATTCATTATTGGATAAATCTAATACTTGCAATCTGCTGAGATTCATGATCCATAGAGGAATATCTCCATTAAACCCATTAGAGCTAAGGCTTATAACCCTCAACTGTAGACATTTTGCAAGAGGATGTGAAGAAAGCTCACCTATCAATCTATTCTTGCTGAAATCAAGAAGAGTAAGGTTTGAACTATTGCCCAACGATACAGGAAGGGTCCCAGAAAAATTATTAGAATGAGCAGACAAAATTTCTGTAGTGGAAGAAAAATGGATTTCTGGATCTCCATTAAATGAGTTGCTGGACAGCTTTAGCCTCTTTAAGGCTGTGCAGTTATTCAATGTTGCTGGAATTCTTCCAAACAAGAAGTTGTTGGACAGTACCAAATCAGTTAGACGGTTGCAATTCCCTAGAGATGGTGGAATCCTTCCCGTCAGCTGATTATCAGAGACATCTAATTTCTGTAGTGAGATCAACCCACCAAGGCTTTCAGGAATATCCTCCGAAAGTTTATTTTTGTGGATGAAAATCTCAGAAAGATTCTTGAGTTCACCAATATCATATGGTATTGGTCCAGTTAAATTGTTTTCATACAGATACAAAATTTCCAAAGATTTGAGATGTCTTATGGTCTGTGGAATTGTCCCTGTCAAATTCAATGAAGTATAATTCAGAACAATTACTGAGCGGAGGAGAGAAAGTAGTTAGCATGTTGCCTTCAAAGTAAAAGACATGAGAGTAGCGTACCTGTGAGACAGTTAGTGGCAAGGCTTAACCAAACGAGAGACGTGCAGTTTCCAAGTTCAGAGGGTATTGGTCCAGTTAAATTGTTTACATCCGGAAAAAATTGTTCCAAAGATTTGAGCTCTCCTATGGTCTTTGGAATTCTCCCTGTCAAATTCAATTAAGTATAATTCAGAACAATTCCTGAGAGGAGTTATGGAAGCAGTTAACACGTTGATTCAAAGTAAAGACATAAGAATAGCGCACCTGTGAAAAAGTTATAGCCAACTATAAAATCAATTAGAGACGTGCAGTTTCCCAGAGAATCTGGAATGCTTCCGCTCAGAAGATTGCCGCTCAAGCGAAGATGCTCTAACTTCCCCAGAACCCCAAATTCTGAGGGTATGCTTCCCGTCAAGTGGTTGTACGGAAGCCTAATCCATTGAAGCTGCGAGCAATTGGCAAGAGATCTGGGGATGGTACCCACTAGTTTATTTCTTCTCAAGTCAAGCAACCTCAACGCTTTCAGCTGGCCAAGCTGAGGTGGAATCCTTCCCGTGAAAGAATTAAAAGAGAGATTTAAAGTGCGTAACAAGGAGAGGTTCCCTATGGATGGAGAAATGGTACCTTTCAGTTCCAAATGGGGGAGAATTATGGCCACCACTCTGTTGGTATGTTTTCTGCACCAAACACCGTTCCAGAAGCACACGTTTTTTGAATTGGTAGAAGTCCAGTTGGAGAGAGCTCGCATGGGGTCGGCTGTAATGCCATCTTTAAAGGAGAGTAGTGCTTCAACGTCTCTCTTAACATTCTCTAGGGCCATACGATCTTTAGCAACAGAAAACCTTGCTTCCATATGGGGGTGATGTGAAGCGAAGACGTGAGGAGAAGAGTAAGTATTGTTATTCTGTATTGCGGTGGCGTTAGTTAATGTGAACGCCACAGCCAAGCCTAAGCAAAGTGTTGCGATCATTTTACCTCCTTTCATTTCAGAAACAAATCTCTTACAGGAATCATCGACCCAGTGCCCCTGTAATATAGGAGGCGGACGTATAGTTGTCTAAAAATGTCATTCACCGCCGAACCTTCGTAAAGGAGGACGATGTTAGGCTTTGACGTAATCGACTGCGAGCCGGGTGTGAGGGAATGTATAAACCAAAAAGTCAAGAAATTTCAAAACTGACCTTTC
The DNA here is from genome assembly GCA_007258455.2 of Sequoia sempervirens. Lineage (NCBI taxonomy): Eukaryota > Viridiplantae > Streptophyta > Pinopsida > Cupressales > Cupressaceae > Sequoia > Sequoia sempervirens. Next base: position 5,212 of record VDFB02027291.1, on the reverse strand, counting down.
TTAACTTGATTGACTTGACGTAATTTAAACGCGCGCATTGAAAATTAGTCGGTAGCCGATGAAATTAGGAACTGATTCATCGTACATATGATTAAAATTCTATCTTAAGGGCTACATGTCATGCAAGCAGATAATAGTCGCTTGGGAGAGCCGTGCAAGCGGATATCTTCGCAATATTCCCCAACTTTTTTTCTTTGATTCACATTCACGCACCTCGGAGTTACAGTGATTTGTGTGGAAACACGAAACTTGTAGGTGGCAGTATTTTTGTTCTTTCCAAATTTTAATTGGATCTTTCGTAGACTATTAGGGGACAGGACTCCATCGTCGTGTACCGTAATTGAGACGTGTGTGCGGACCTTAGCACCTTAAAATGCGGCAGTCGCTATTCTTCCCACAAAACGACCTGTTAAGTCATTATAAGATATCATGTCCCATCCTCCATACGATGACGCATTTATGGCCATGCGGAATGAATGAAGGTTTTTAATAGCGTCCACAAGGCCAGACAGCCTATGGGACCCACAAATCAGCAACAAAAATGGAACAACACCCGAAACAGAAACCACTGCCTAGCAACTACTTGATCTCCCTTTCCTTTTGTAATTTGGATCTTCTGCTATGTATTTTTACCAAGTAATCAGCACTTTTCGATATACTCTCTGCCTCAAATAAGCTGTATAAAGTGTCCACATTTAGAATCTTGATATAATTGACCCGAATATTCGAATAAGCTGGACATTCCATGATGTAATGTCATTCCGTCTCTACAAGCTCTAAAGTACAAAACCTACATATCCTATCAGCCCATTCTTCTTTAGGTGTCGTCCATCTACCAGTTTCACATCTTAATTGGTGTGAGCTAGTTCTTAGCTGAGCTATTAGCATTTTCGCTTTCCATCTTATTTCCGCACCTATATAGTTTTTTTGAGTATGGTCATATGAGGGATTAAAGTGCTTGATGTAATACTCTCTTTTTCTTGATAACTCCCTAGTCCACATGCTTTTAGCCACTTTTTGTTGCACGTACGTTTTGATTGCCTTAATGTTATTTGGGCAATTATCTACGCTAATACCCCACTTGCTCAGCCACTTGTTATTTTGCTTCATCCACGTGCTCTTCCTTCTAGTCAATTTCTCTGCTGCTGCCATTTTAGGCCAACGGGACACCTCCATGTTCTCTAGCCTCTTTAAATAACTTAGTAAACGAATCATAGCCGATGCCTCCACAGGTAAGGCCCCAGCCTCCGCTAGGACAATCTCATAGGGAACAGATGATTTTATTTTGAGGCTACTTGTGATTAAATGTTTTTGTAGTCTTTCAATTTGTCTCCACTTCATTGCTGAGGTATTGCCACCCCAAACTTCACACCCATAAAGAACCACCGCACCACTAGTAACCCAAAGAGAGTTTTCTTCGTTTTCCAGTCCCATAATTCAGCACTCCTACATCTGTTTTGCAAAGAGTATAAAGCTTTCCAACCACCTTGAATCCTTTTTGCTCTACATGTCTCCCAACTAAGCCTATAGTGAAAATCAAGGCCAAGGTACTTATAATCGCTAACCACTTGCAAGGGGCTGCCTTCAAAGACAAATTCTAAAACTTCCTTCTTTCTTTTCAAGGTAAATATCATAACCTTAGTTTTGCTGGTGTTCACCTGCATCCCAACCTCTTGACAAAATAACTCAAGAGCTTTCAAGTGCTCCCTCAAATCATGCGCTGTTTTTGCCATTAGAATAAGGTCATCCGCATATAGCAGCAATTTTATTACATAATTTGTCAATTCAACTCCTCCCCCACCAAAATTGTCTAACCATTCCTCTAATTTGTCAATATACAACCCAAATAATGTAGGTGAGAGAGGGAAGCCTTGTTTGACTCCAATGTCACTCCCAAAACATTCAGACATTCCCTTTTTAGTTATGATTTTACCTTGCACTTGATCATATAACCTATGAACAACAACCCTGTGCTTTTTTGGAATTCCCAACTCTTCCATTCTAGACCATAACTTGTTTCTAGGGACCATGTCAAACACTTTCTTGAAGTCTCTACAGCAACAAAAGACCTCACCACCCTGTTTATCCCAAACTTTCTCAATCAAGTACCTAAGAGTAATGCAGTGATCGATGGTAGAGTATTTTGGTCTAAATCCCGCTTGACCTTTTTCCCTCTTTCCCTCTTTTTCTGTCCACTTACTAATCCAACGCTCCACCATGCTCCCAAAAAGTTTACCAAAGAGCGGGTTAATCATTATAGTGCAGTAATTTGAGGGGTTGTTGATATCACCACTTTTGTGCAAGGGGATGACAACACTAGTCGTCCAATTCGTTGGAAAACCATATTGAATAACCATATTAAATATTCTTTTGATGTGCGGCATGAGGGCATCCACACCCCATTTTAAATATTCTGATTGTAAGTCATCTATGTCACATGCTTTGCCCACTGCAAACCTTTTAACTCCTTCTTTGATGTCTCTTGTGGAGAAGAGCTTATCCCTCAATTTAATCACAGGAGGAACATCTTTGTCTTGCACCCTCTCATATAATAGTTTTGCATATTCCAGCCATTGTAAGTCTGTGATATTGTTCTCTTTGACTGTGTTTTTTTGCTGTAATTCTTTCCAGAACCCTCTCGGATTGTGCCTACCCATGGAAATCAGCTCTTTCCGCCTTGTTTGCATGTAAACCTCTTTTTTCACTCTCACAAGTTTTTCATATTCTTTTTTATTTCCCTCAGATTTGGCTTTTCTTTTCGCTGCCTTGCATTCTTCATCGTACCACGATTCGCTGGAAAACTATTTTTGCTACCTCTCTTAGGTTTAGACCTTTTGCACCAACTAAGAGCTTTGAGGATTATTGAAGTTAGATTATCGCTGCATATTGTTTTTCTATTTATAGTGCCCATCTCAGTGCCATCCATCTCTTGTATCTGTTTTCAAGATTTGTTCGAAAAATTTCTTGATTTTCCTGTGTCAAGAGGATTGTACCATGAAAAGGTTCCTTTTGATTTGATTGCAGCCTTGCCTAATAATTAGTGTCTTGTTGCATGCTGATTTTGCCATAAACAGGGTTGTGATCTGATTTCATTTCTATGGGACACTCCCTCACCTCCACCTCCTCCAACCTTGCCATAAGATTCTTTGAACATATAAGATAGTCCACCACACTTTCCCCATTGTATGTGTGACAAGTAATGTTCCCCGAACTTGGCCAACCATTTATCCCATTGCATAAAACCAAACCATAAACGCTGCATATCCCTAACAATTTTTCCCCGTACTGAGTGATGCCGCCTTTTTTGTCTTGAGAATTTCTTTCCCACTTTTGGTTCTCTTCTTCTAACCATAGGGGGTTATCTCTTATTCCCTCTTCCTTTCTAAGATATAGAGCCTGATTATTTGTAGTCCTTGCATTAAAGTCTCCTATTAGGATAATTTCTCCATTGGAGATCTTATAACTCACATGCTCATGTGTTTCAATCAGGACAATTATGTCCTTCCCCTCTGCTATGGGCCCTAAACCAGGACCTCTCCTCCAAGGGTAGCCTTTGCAATTCTATCTTACCATTGAGAGGCATTCCTGGGGGGCCCCGCTTTCCTATTTACCATGTGTCATTTTATTACTAATTTGGGCTTTTCCTCTATATAACCATGCTTCATTACTTGCACTTCTTGCTGCTACAACTTTATCCCACTCTTTTCTTCTTTCCTCTAGTTGTGTTGGAGTTAGATCATCGTCTATGTAGAAACGTGTACCCTTAAGAAACCTTTTGTTCCTTAGGATTTTGTTCTTGTCTTCCACATTTTTCAATGTTACCCTTATATTCCTATTTTTGTCATCTTGCAACATTCTACCAATTCTGATTGCTTTGTGGATATGCCCTGTCCATTCCAACTTGTCTGCTAGAAAGTCTTTTATTAACTTATCAGTATGCTCTCCTTCCCCATGATCCTTCAACCCTTTTATTATTAAGTTTGTTGCCTTATCATGACGGTTTCTTTCCTCCCACATATGTTGTTTAACTTGCTTCTCTATGAGCTCTTTTTGATTCACTGTTGACCCTTGTGCCACTTGGGCCCATGATTTTACCTCGTCTAATTGTTCCTTTAACTTAGCTTCTTTAGCTTCCATGCTTTCTATTGTTGCCTGAAATTCTTGTAAATGTGAAATGCCATCCACTTCTACCATTTTAGGAATGCTGCTATTGTTGATATGTTTTAGTTCTTGCTTTAAGGCTGAGATTTCTTGTTGACCTGTTTTTATGCTGACTTGCAATTTTCCTATTTCCATGTTAAGTAGTTTGTTTTCTTGCGAATACTTCTCAGTGATAGCCATGGCCTCTTGCCATTTTCCATCCTTCAACCGCTTAGACAACTCTAACTCTTCCAGCCTCTTTTTTAGCCCCATTAGCTCACTGACATATAAATCTAAGGACTAGATTAATGGAGTTGAACCAGGGTTGTATATATCATTTTTCCCTTCTACCTTTGCTTCTAAAACTGCCTCCTCTTCCTGTTGCTTTGCCTCTTCACCAAACTTGAAATGATGGTTCTTTGTGTAACTCTTACAAACTATTTTTCATGGTTGCCTTGTCCTATTAAAGGGGTCCTGACTTGTCCTTGCGTTGATTTTGAGTTAACTATTGCATGACTGCAACTCAAAAGCTTTGGGAGAATTGTAACAAACTTATTGCAACCCAACCATTTTAGCCTTCTAGTTATTTTTGCTTTCCTTTGTTGCAATATCCTTTTATATTGCTTGGCATTTACGAATGTTAGCCTTCCCCTTGGGTTTGCCTCTTTGTCTTGCATGTTACTTTGCCCTTGACTGTGTCAGGGTGCCTCTGAAGCTACCGATGCTATGAAAATGTGAGAGTTCTAATTTTTTGAGGTGCCAGGTGGGATATAAGGCACTAACATGCTAGTCTGAGGAACTATTTCATGTTCTTTCATGTTCTCTATACCTTTTTCCCCACCAACCTCTACTAAAGGAGTATTAACCGTGTTTTCAATGTGTTTTGAAAGCCCTATTGCTAGCCCTACAACCTGATCACTAGGGTTATCCACCATAGCAAAAGGACCTAGTTTTACAGCAAACATAATTTGTTGTGTTTGGCAGATGCAATACAAAAGCCTAGTTTTAACTTTATCTTGCCAGAGTTTTAAAAGAGCGATTTTCAGAAGGAGACAAAAGGAACCCAAGAAAA
>VDFB02027290.1:0-22182 GCA_007258455.2 Sequoia sempervirens | reverse complement strand
AGGGACAAGGATAGTTAAACTAGAGTGAATCTTACAACTCAAAGAATGTGGAGGGACACTTGGATATCATAGAATTGGTGGAAGATAAAGAATAGGAGAAGGATCCTAAGGGTATACAAGATGAGGGAGCCTTAGTAACCCAATTTGTTATTTCCTTGTTGATATCCTCATTGTTAAAAACCTTAATAGTTTTTTATTGTTAATATTTCACTAGTAATTGAATGGATAATATCCATCACATTCCCTTAGAAATATGTTTAAATCAAGAAAATGAATAGGTATCATCTCCAAGTGTGTAACTATTGTTTGAGGAGGTACTAGTGCAAGTGAAGGTATTACAATCAATTTGGTGTGACTAAGGGATACATATAATAACATATCAACATGACTAGCCTTGAGAATATTTTCCTAGATGAAAAAATATTTTATCTTAATGGAGTTCAAATTCTTTCTAAAGTGTAATCCCACCTACAGATTGGATCGTCATAATTTTTTCTAGGTTTAAAACCTATAGATATTATAAAGAGGGAGTACCATTAGGATGTTTTATCTAAAAAGAAACTTATTTAAACCTTCAATACAAACACAAATAAAGTCAAACAAAGCATGGGTGTATATACTTAGTAAGTTTCTTCAAGAGGGAGAGCAAGAATTTTTTTAATGATCAATTCAAATATAAATTGAATTCAAATAATGCATGGGTGCATGTACTTATTATTAGTAAGTTTCTCTAAGAGATAAAGTATCACTTCATTCAAAATATTCACAAAAATGTAGCATAAGCAATCCTTGTCAACTATGGTTCTTGAAGTAAGCCCTCAAAATTAATTGAAAGTTATAAGGTCTTTAAAGTTGCAACAAGTGATATGAGTGAAAAAATAGGCTCTATGATAAGATATCATTTATATATATGTTATTGACATCTTGGATTTCTCTGTAAGAGAAATAAATCCATCTCTAATAAACAAGGGAAAAAAAAAATCAATGTGGAAGATATAAGATCATTTCATTGATTGGTTAAACATAGATTCCTTAATTACATGCACTGAGAGGTTCATTATGCTTCATGAGATGATTCCATATTCACAAACATTGGAGGCATGTGCATGAATATAGAGGGTGAGAGAACAAACTCTTCTTATATGTTTATTTTACAAGGTGGCAACTACGCAAGAAATGTGCACTTTAGAAAATATTTCTCATATAGGAAATTTTTTGTGCCCTTCGAGCATATATTGCACATGGTCTACATGCTATTGTAAGGAAAGATGATTTAAAAAGTGATTAATTACTTTAAAAATAAAAAAAATATTCAAGCTTAGGCACTAAAGTGGGACATATTAACACAATACAAAAACTAATTTTGTAAGTGTAAGAACTTAAACAAGGAGAACCATTTATAAATATCATAGCTTTCACCTCTTAATGTAACTACATAAGCAATACAAAATTACAAGGATGACCAAGTTGAGTTCCACCAAGTATGATAGAAACTATAAGAGATTTAGTATAATCTGCTCAATTTCATTTTGGGTAGGGATTCTTGAGCTATGTGGAAGAGGTAACCATAAAGAGAAGATAAAACCCACCCAAAGCATGGAAAATTTGAAACATCTTATAAGTCCCCTATGTAGTGAAAATATTTTGTGACATTTATGACTAGATTCAATGTAACACCCATTATTCCTAGTTCTCATATTTTCGAACAATAAAAAATATCTCAACATACATTTATCATATAAGCTAAAGGGGAGTCTTCAAAGTAGGTAAACTTTCCTTTTTTGAAATTATTCTAAGCCAAGTAAAAAAACATAATCTAAAACTAATGGGGCAATTTACTCCTAATTTATCATTGACAAGGAAAAGGGTTAGAAGGAAGGCTTGATGAACAAGATATATGGTCATATAGAAATAAAATGGAAAGGAAGTGATGTGTCAGGATAATGGGATTGATTTAATTTCCTTTCAATGTGCAACATTTTATCTATGCTTGAATGTAGAGTGTAGTCAAGGCTAGTCTAACCAATTTTAATTATCTCATTAACAAACTCAAATGTATTGTTGGAAGATTGAGGAGATTGTCATTGATGATGTAGTACTGGCAACATGAGCACAATATGCACACAGTGAAGGATGCAGTGTTGTCATTGATATCAACATTGTTGTGGATAATCCTAACATGTTTCAGAGGTATTGTGGAAGACATTTGTGCAAGTTGAGTTGGTTTAGAAAGTGCAGTGATATAGAAATTAGACTAAGTGTCAAACCTGCTAGTTTAGGGCTACAGAGTATTAGTTTTTGGGTCCACACCACTCCACGAATGAAGATTTTTCTCTATGATTCTAACCTAATTTTTTTGTTAACTATAGAAGATTCTAAATCCAATATTTCATATAATTTGGCGAAGTATTTTGGGAGATATGAATGACAAAGTTCCATCTAGTAAATACAATCATTTTCTGTAGAGTGTGTCGATGTGGGAGATTTTGCATTCCTTCGTGGATGAATCTCTTATGTTGCGACATGTTGAAGATAAGATGTCAGATGTCAATTGAGTAGGAATTCCAAATGGCATCATGTGTTGAGATCCATGTATTGCAAATTTGGTGTATAGATAAAGGTTTGTTGGTTTAGGTCTTATTTGCTCAACCGACCTAACACATTTGATGTTTTACAAATAATGAATAAGTCTCTTTGTCTTATGTAAGGTCTAATATAGGTCCATCTTGACCTATCTTAAGGTGATTTGAATTTTGAATTATGGTACGAAGTTTAGATGAAATGTTTTGGGCGTTGACAAGCTTAATTTTGTGTGCTACATCCAATTAGGCTGACCTAACTGATGTTACACTTGATATGGATATATATATATATAGTGGATTGATTTCGATGTTTTAAAAAACATGGGTGAATAAAGAGAGATATATGACATGTATGGTGTTCCACCTACATGTGTGATGCAAATTTGATTAGAGTTATGCGAATTATGTTGCAAGGTGTGCAAATATAGAGTAGAGCAGAGCATTGATCCAATTCAGTGTAAAGTTTGATATTGTACTTCATTGGAAATGTAATTATTTCCAACATATTGTAGATGCATTTGTATTAGTTCAAATATGTTATAATCTACCCCTTCTTTCTTCTATCTTTTTCTTTGTGGGCAGTGAGTTCATCTATAGTGAGCATTCCTGTAATATACTATATTTTGATATAATATATTGTGAGCTAATCCTCAGGTCATGGTTTCTCCCATTTTGGGTTTTCCATGTAAAAATCTTGGTGTTCATGTGTAATGTGATGTTGTGAATGCTTCATTCTTTATTTGCTTATATCAATTGAATGTGCTTTGGTAATTGGATGACTAATGTTTGAATGGTTTAATAGAATACTGATTCACCCCCCCTCTCAATATTTCGTGTGTTCAACATATGTAGTTGACTAGAAACTATTGGAAAAACTATAAGAATATATCTATAGGAAATAGTTAAAAAATTCGAACCAAAGGACCATAGGTAGGCCTGAAAAACACAAACAATTCAAGTATAATAACTTTATTTAAGACAAGTTATTGTTCAATAAAATGTAAAGACAAATTAATTATAAAGTTCAAGCCACTTGGATATTCTACATGTGAGTAGATCTCATATTTGTATACAATGATGGACTCGATAAGATCATGCCACCTATGCTAATTAGAGTTGTCGAAGAAGCATAGTGCATATAAGAAAGAAATATGGAAAATGTCAAAGGAATCATAAAATCTACTACCTAATGATTAAGAAACATTATAGATGAATAATAAAGATAGTATATGTATAAACAACATGGTCTTTACGAGGTCCTTAACTTTGCATGATGAAGATGGTTTTTCTTCTGGAATGGACTTTCTATAAGGATAACATAACAAAGATTGTTGTGTCTACATGAGATCCAAATCCTTATCTATCTAGATTAAAAACGAGGGTTACTAGATAGAGCATGTGCACTAGCAAACATAAATTATCAACAATCAACAATTGAAAACTCTTACTTAGCGTGTCCTCAAAATTTGGAATATCTAGAGAATTAATGGTGCACTAACTATGTATACAAATAGCCTGATCATGTGAGTTTATAGGAATGCATTGTTAGTAGGTTGGAATAGAGTCAAGGAAGATTCAACTTACTAGATGTGGAAGATTATGGTATATATGGGGTCATCTGAGTGGTAGAAATGCATTGTCAATATGTCAGAATAGTGGTGAGAGAAGATTCTTACCCAAAGCAGTATGTTTATGAGATCTTCTATCTTTGAAGAGAGGTACAGGTGGTGGGACCTATAATAATGGTACATTCCTTGATGAGAGTGATCCGCACCATTGAATCTAGATATACACATTAGACATGTTTTCAAACTAACAAAACCTTATACAGTATCAAAATTTATGTTTTATATAAAAGATCTAAGAAAATATTTACTTTACAATAAACCAATCTTAAAATGAAACAATGTCAATCATCCAATTTTTAAAGAATATTTGATCCAAAATCCCAAAAGAAATATGCTCTATGTTAATTTGAATGGGGAATGCACTCAAAATGCACTACACATAATAAATAGGATAACCCTTTTTTATTGTCGATCATTAATCTTTGCACTCTAGAAGAATTAAAAAAATATGTATTTAGAAATTGAAATATCCGATAAAAATGTGCCCAAAGAACGAAAAATTTATTCCAAACCGTATTCTCTTCCTGGTAAAGCGGACCATAGAGCAACACAATGGGTTTTTGCTCTCAAACCCAATCTACAACTTTAAATTCAGTAACAAGAAATCTCTAAGAGCGCCTAAGCCCACTGTAAACATGGAAGAGAATGTTTTTATATAATTTACTCGACTAACTTTAGAAGAATTCGTAGATTTGTAAATTATTTGTAGCTTGTATCTGTTTCCAACTTTGTTATACAACTTGCACTAAATCCAACGGACATGTCCCTTGAAAACCCATAATACATACAACAATACCTTCTTTTGGCCCTGCATATTTTTATTTGTATTACTGTCTCCATGCTTGAACCCCAAACAAATGTTAAAACAGACATAAGACATTATATTAAATTATCAATAAACATTACATATATGTTATAACAGCTCTGCGGAGCTGGACCCTGCTAAGGAGTGAGTAGCCTCATTACAACTGCCTCTATTTATAGAGGGCTTAGGAATTCTCCAGATTACAGAACAGTAAAATCATATGCAAATGCCATGGTCGGTGAGAACTCTCCAGAATGGTCGTGGTAGAAGAGTTTGGAAGGTCAGAGGTCGATGGCAGTCGTTGGTAGAAATTACGAGCATGTTCTAACACTCCCCCCTAATTTCTACCATCAATTCTCATTACATTCTCAATCTCTTTCATTGATGCTACGGCATCTAAAAGCTTCTAGTGATCGAACCTAAGAAATCCCATGTTGCAATTGGGATGCTCTAACCACGAGCTCTGGCCCTTTTGGTTACCAGTCCATTGTAGGTTTAGGTGTGATTCACTTGTTTTATCAACACCTCCCATTGAGTCACTCTGCGGGTGCTCAGGGATCCTAATAGACTCTTGACATCTGTCACAAATGGTGACAGGATCACCTCCAAAATCTTGCTTATTTTTCTCCTGACGTCTGTCACAAATGGTGACAGGATTTCCTCAAATTCACCTTTGCACAGTTGCGGCCTCTTTGAATAGCTCTCCTCTTTCCCATGTGTACAACTGGAACCATGAATAGCAATCTCCCTTAGCAATGTGTGATCTGCACGTAATGCTTTACTACGGTCTCCTTTGATCCTTGCTTCAGTTCTGCGAATCCCTTCCAACTCCTTCACGGGTCAGCGATTCCGCCTCTCCTTTCACCATATGCCTTTTACAATCTTTCAGCCTTCTACGTTGACTCCAGTTGGACGGCAGCTTTGTGATTTCCTTTTGCAGCTATAGCTTCCTCCTTGCGCAGAAATTTGATCTCTTTAATGGCAGCAACAATCTTTTTGGCAGCTTCTTCTGCTGCAATTACCATTAGCAGCAGACACCTTTCCTCAAAACAGCTGCATCACCTTTATCACCAATCTGACTCAACTACGGACCTGGTGACGGCTTCCTCTTTCAGCTGCGATATCTACCAGATCTTGCACCTCATAAAAACAGTGACTTCTTCTCAGCTCCTGCAGTCTCCTCTCAACCTGACAAACTCTCCACAGCCAGCGATCCTTCCTTACGGCTCTGATACCACTGTTAGAAACAAAACAGGGGAGAGCAGAATAGAAACAGAAGACATTATATTAAATTATCAATAAACATTACATATATACTATAACAGCGCTGGACCCTGCTAAGGAGTGAGTAGCCTCATTACAACTGCCTCTATTTATAGAGGGCTTAGGAATTCTCCAGATTACAGAACAGTAAAATCATATGCATTGAAAATGGGCGGTCTGCAGGTCAGTGAGGGTCGGTGGCAGAAGAGTCTGGAAGTCGGTTGGAAATTTCTGTTTTAAATCAAACGCTGGGTAGTTCAGGATTAATATCTCCAGCAGCAAAAGGATCAAACCAAAGATTATAAATCTTCTGAGTTCGATTTTGAGCAGAGATATATACAAGGATGAAGAGCTGAACAAAGTAAATGGCATTGCTGCACCTGGGAAACCAACATTAGCCTTTCTCCTCCTCTCTGGCCCAGCCACTAATTCCAAGAAGCCTCCTCAGCCTCAGCTTCAATCTGCTGCTCTCTTCACAACACCATTTGTTAATGACATGGAAGACCAGTATGAACCAGGAATGGATATCTATGGTGAAGGGGATGGAGACTACAGTCATACTGTTCATATTGCAAAAAACAACGACAAGAATGTTGACAATACTGCTCCTAATCCTAATCGTCTTCCTTCTCCTCTTTCAAGAGAAGAAGAGGACAGAAGGATAAAAGATTTTATTAGTAATTCATGCAATGAATGGCAGAGGAAAGCAAAACAAATACCCAATTCCTAATTTTTTTCTCTCTAGTAGAACATACATTTCCTGATTCTTTGTGATTGTAAGCATCTAAAGCTGCAAAATCGTTTAAATTGCAGGTACCTGCAGTCTGGAGTAAGCAATACATTAGTGAAAAGAAGGCTGCCTGTAGGATTACCACCAGAGTGGTATATTTGCAATCGGTGTCTAGTGAAAGGCCATTTCATTCAGTATTGTCCCACCTTAGGAGATCCTGCCTATGACAACCTCAATCAAACAAGGCAGTATCAAAGAAGACACAGAGGCTATGCAAATCATTATTATCGCAATCCTACCCCTCAGCCTGATGGGTAAGTATTATAAGAACACTATTATCCTTTAACTGCAATATCACAATCTAACACACGATTAAAACAATCTTCTATCTTGAATATTTTCAATCAACATTTTAGATCGTATTCTATGATCTATCGTCAAGATAAGCAAGCAAGAATCTAACATGCGATTAAAACAATCTTCTATCTTGAACATGTTTTTTCATCAATGTTTCAGATCATATTCCATGATCTATTGTGAAGATGAGCAAGCAAGAATCTAACATACAATTAAAACAATCTTCTATCTTGAACATTTTTCTTCATCAATGTTTCAGATCATATTCAATGATCTATTGTCAAAATGAGCATGCAAGAATCTAACACAAGATTAGAATAACCTTCTATCTTGAACATTTTTCTAAACCAACATTTCACATCATATTCCATGATCTATCATCAAGATAAGCAAGAAAGAATCTAACACACTATTAAAACAAGCTTGTTTCTTGAACATTTTTCTTCATCAACATTTCAGATCATATTCCATGATTTATTGTCAAAATGAACAAGCAAGAGAATTGGCATTACCGTCCATGCTTACATTAGCATACTAATGTCTGCGTACAATTTTTTCAGTGCATTGAACTTTTTAGTACTGCTTTGATTGCAGAGAGGCATTTGAGAAGGCAATCCAGGGAAATTCAACATTGAAGGGAGCTGAAGTGGCTAGAAAAAGTAATGCTGGAGAAGGGCAACCTGGTAGTTCTACTTATGTTAGGCCTAAGCCATATGCAGGCTATGTCTGCTTTCGATGCAATATTCAAGGTATGAATACAAGTCAACATACATATAGCTACAAGTTTGTTGTTTGTTTTTCCTCCTCTTTCCTCTTTTGAAATGATAGTAACATATAAGTTTTGTATCTGCATTGTTATTAGATGATCACTGGTATCGAGATTGTCCTACTCATGGAAACCCTTCTATGCATAGAAGACTCATAAATTTCCACTGCCCATCCAATCAGGGAAGGTGAAACCGATATCAAAGTTGGTCTGCTACATTACAACTTATGTTAAGTTGTAGCATTCATTAGTTTGTGCCTTATTGCAGAGAAGGAAACATGAGATCTACAAACCAAGTGGGCAGTAATCAAGCAAATATGAGAGCAGCTGCACAAGTAGCCAATACCCAAGGAACACCCACTATCCCTTCACTGACTAGGTTATATGGCTGCCATAGCCCTCCTTTTGCTGAATTACCCAAATATAATCCCCCCAACACAAATCATTCCAGGAGGCAAATAGACGGGCAATACAGCTGCTTGACATTTATTTCTCCACCGCGACTGAAGCTCATCAAACTCATAAAACACCAAAGCATGTATATATGATGGGAGATCCACTGGTTTCCTTTCACAAACCATTATCATTCTGCCCTTGTACATAACAATTCCCAAGGTCTGGTGCCTGAAACTTTGCATCCCCCTAATATAATGAAACCTGATATTGCTATCTCCATTCAGATCATACGAAACCGCATATTCCCCATTTTCAGAAAAACAGTAGACTTTTTGATTCTGCATTAAAATGTTTGGAAGAAAGCTAATTGTCATATTTCCATCCATTCTTTCCACAAAGTGAATGTCTCTAATTTCCCATCTCTGTTCTACAGATCTATAAATCAAAACAGAAAATTTCTTTCTTCTGCGAAGATAAAGATTTCCAATTATGACAATAACCTGATAAGTCTTTTCCTTCGAATTAAACTTGAAGTGCACAGCCACATCATCATGATATCTTTTCAAGTAAAACGAAATCCTGCTTTTTCTGGTCAGTCTTGCATCTTCAAGACAGTGGGACTGCATAGTCAATGGATTGACCACTCTAAGGGCTCCAGTTCTCTTACAGCTATAAAGCAAGAGGCCCCCATCTCCAGCTCTGAGAAACCATTGTGAGTGACTGCAGCTCCACTCATCATTAAATATTTTCTTGAACCTTAGCCTTCTATTGACATCAAAGAGTGCAAGCCCATTAGAAGACCCAGTTGTTTCATCATAATGATCCATCACCAGCCACATTTGCATATTATTCTGCTCCCACAGATTGTGAAAGTGAACAGAGCTAGAAATAATACTTTGCCATGAAGTACAAACGTTCGAAGTTGGAACAGAGTGTGAAGAGGAGGTTGGCAAAATATTATGTTCAAGATGTCCTCTGGAATATGACCTAGGAACATTGATTCTTCCCTGCCATATGCTTCTTTGTATGAGCCACCCTCTCTGGACGAACTTGAAGAACTCTCACCTTTTTTCTCACTGGTTACCTCAGGGATGGATAACGGAAAAGAGAATCAAAAAAAGCGGTGCTCCTGATAAGGTGTTTGATAAGTTTTTCTTTTTTCTTTTCTTTTTTCAAGTTTCTCAGTTGGAAATAGGATCTGATGAGAGTTTTCTAAGTGTGAAATTTAATTGTTTTTTTGTTTTTTTGTTTTAAATTCTGAGTATTATATAAAGCTAGCTACTGGTTATAGTTTTCGATCAAGGCCGGAAGTAGAATGCTATTTACAAACAGGATCGAGGAGAAAGCCAAAGGGTAATCTTTGTTAATATTAAAATCTCAGTTTTATTTGAATGCATTTCTGGATGGTTATGCTATTTGATTTACCACAGGAATATCCAATAAAAGGGTGAAAGCAGGTCACCAGCTTTCTGGTCAAGTACCTGCCATGAGAGGCCAACTGTCGTTGGCTCAGGTACAAGCCATGCAAGAATCAAAACTCTCATCCAGTACATGCAATGCAAGGCCAACATCCATTGGCTCAGGTACATGCCACATCTACTACTATTTTCATGTGTATTTGCATTTACTATGTATCTTAACATATGATATAGTTTCTTTTATTTGATAGTCCACATCTAACTGACTCTTTCATTGGTTTTAAGAAAAATCCCATTTTATTATATAAAATATATTGTATATGAAAAAACTTAAACTTGATTGTAGACTCAGATTTAATGTAGAATTTTTTTTATTACCAATTATACTGATTAAAATATAAAAGCGTGCATCAGGAAATTGAAGAAGTCTTTTCAAATGAAGAATGGGAGGCGATTGAGACACTGGGGGAGCTTAGAAGCCTGCATTGAGAGGAGGAACATGGGACACTCAGCATAAGCTAATACTATATAGACAGACTATATAAATTGTTTTTTGGTATAGTTCATATACAGAGCCACTTATAATCTTTTTATGTAATGTGAACTGATCACATAATCCTTCCACTGTTAGAAATTTAGGATCTATACAGGCAGATTTTGGCTTGCATATGGCGTTACATGGTATAGCTGTTAAATCAGTGATGACATAACTGAATGTAATTCTGTTGTATGCGTTTAAACTATAATTAATAAAAAAAATTCACTTCAAGTGGATTGTAGATTTAGATTTTATGTGGAATTTTTTTCTTATCAATTATACTTAAATCTATAATTGATTAAAATATAAAAGTAAGCATAAGTTTGAGAAAAAGGAAAATTAAAAAAAAATCAAAACAATAAATCCATGTATAGCTAAAGGATTCTTGTTAAACAAAATCTTTTCAATAGAGATATATGGTTTGAGAAAAATGTATGAAGTAGTTGTTGTCAACTTAAGAGTATTAATATTTTTGCATTGAATAAGATATTAACATTTTAACATACATTTATTCAACTGATTATTTTATTATTTTTAATTAAAAAATCCATTTATTATATGTGAAAAACTCCAAGCAAATGGAAGAATCAGATCTCATCTACTTTTGTTTCTTATAAAATATAATGAAATAAGCAATTCACTACAATATACAATCCTGCATAACTTATAACCATTTTTTTAAGAGAATAAAATTAGAACTATCCAAGGGTTTTTTTGATAAGCATGTGCCATTTTTTCATTTTGAAGAGCAAAGGGTAAAATAGAAGATGTTATAAAATTAAAACTATTTTTTTTTCTATTCAGTAAACTATTATTATAAAATATTTTTGAACCAATTTCTTATTTTCCAAACCTAGTAATAAATTTTTTGAAATATAATTTAAAACTATTGTAAATAAAAGTTGGAAACAAAATATTTTGTTGAAAATTAATAGTAGAATTTAAATTTCATGTTACCTAAAAATAAATAATCATTTTCATCTTATCATTTCATCATTATTCTTATATTTTTTTCTGATTATATTAATGAACTATATTTTTAATTTTGAATTACTTAATTAAACTAACATATTCCTCTTTTAATTCATAAGAATTAAATCATTTTTAATTATTTAATCATCTTAATATTTTTACCATATCTATATTGATTAAAATAAGCTTTAATTATTTAATTAATTCATCACTTATTATTTTACCTCTCATATTAATTAAAATCATCTTTGGTCCTCTATAATTATCTAACTCTCATGTTTTAAATAAATTAAAAATAATTTATTTAAATTAAATAATTCCCTCTATAATTAGATCATTTTTAAAAATCCCTTTAATATGCTCTCCTTTTTTAAACAAATTATAAAAAAAATGAATATTTTCTTCTAACATAAATAAATTAATATTTATTTATTTATCCAAGCTATCATTTTATTAAAGGAATTTTATTTATTTAATTCCCTCTTTTTTAAAAAGTTAAAATTTAGGTCTTACCCTATCTTGAATATTCCTATTCATTGATCTTGCAAATCAACCTCCATAATTTATCAAATGTTAAGTGAAGCATATAAATAAGAAAATCTGATTTCATTCATTATCTTTTACAACTTTTATTATCAAAATACCCTAGCACTTTTATTGTCAAAATCTCTCTTCCAATTTTAGGATAAAAAACTATTGAGAATTAGGGGATTATCAATCATTATCATTGTCATTTATCAATCATAGGTATTTTTTTCTAGTTAGGGTAAGTCATCATTGGCATTGTCATTATCATTTTCTAGCCCGAGTCAATAATAAAAAATGTAACTCTAATGTTCTAGAGTATGCTAGGCATATAGATCATACTAGGTTTGATATAGGATTTTCAATAATTGATAAACTTATTCATCCATATTAGTCCAAGTTCCAAGATTTGCCTACAAAATCTATAAGTATATTTTCTAATAAGCTAAGGATATAAAGAGGAAGAGTTTCAACTATAGATCTCAAGTCTATTCTAGAATAAAATCTACTTGAGCAACCCCTTACAACACCTAGAGGTAGATTTATTTTTTCTTCATCATCTAGATCATATTCAGTATCTAAAACATACATGTAACCACATGAATCTCTAACATGCTCTCGTGCTCCATCAAAATACTTGCAATAAAACCAAAGTGACCACCATCTCAAGAAATAACTCATTTCATCCTCCAAAATACCACCTATGAAATAAAAGGAACATGAAAACATGAAGCTTCACCTATCCAAGAACACACGCATCAAATCAAAGTGATTAAAAAGGCTCCAAGCAAGTTGTAATTGTCATAAGGTGAAAAACCCACATGACCAGAAATAACATCCAAAACTCATACTAATACATACAACCATACATACCTCCTAGGTATCAACAACATCAAAAAAATCATGCCAACAACATATACAACCCATAAACCAAAATCAACCTTCCTGTATCAAACCTATCAATGAAGGAAATACATATCTAGGAAATCCCACTACAAGATTAATATTAAAATTTATCAAGTATACTAATCAAAATTATATAAATGTGTGCTAAATAATAATAACATGAAGTAACAAGCACAATAGAAATGATCTAAAAACCTAACACCAGTAGTTGCATAATCTCTCACAACATGTCACTACTATCCTCCCAAGTCATAAGAACATGAACCTCCAGGAAGAAACCATATAATTAAGAGATAAAACCTCTAAACCATAACTTGTGATTCTACCAACACCTCAAAAGTACAATGTTGTGTCAAGTATGATCTCCTTACAACCTCCAATGAAAATCATCAACAAAACCCATAAAACATTCAATCTCTTATATCAAATAGAACATATAAATCATGTGTAATACTGACATGGATGCAATCCTCTCTTACCAAGGAAATCAAACTCAAAGTATCCATTCCCAAATCAAATAAATCATCCCAATAAAAATATTTTAAAACTTCTCATCAATGAATGATAACATAAACTCAAATGCAAAAGGAGATAACAATGCCAAACATCTCTAAAAATGAATCATATACAACTAACAATATATAGTTCAAGATCCATATTTATGAAAGCTAAAGAAAAATAAAATCATGCTAAATAGTACTCTAAATAGTCTCCCAAAATGAATCACCATGACACAAGTCATTCCTATGAGAAATCAAATCATGAGATATAAACACATCAAAAATAGGATGGGAAATACCTATTAGATGATGAATCATAGAGTAGACCAAGAGTGGGGAATGAGAATTCTCATCTAGAATAACCAAGTCATCATGACTCACTCCAAGAACAATTTCCTCCATATGTCCATCATTAACTCACATCCATATCCAAGTGAAGGTTCGTTGATCTTCCTACTAAAACCTCCAAAGAGTAACCATCTCAAGAAAACATGTCTAATCACAAGAGAACTCCAACATCACCCATTTCTCCAAGTCTCCATGAGCACCTAAACTTGAGCAATCCATTCCAAGCTCTAAACACAACATTGCACTCTCATGAAGCTTCCAAGAAAGTGAAAAATATACTCAATACTAAGAGACCCATCAATATCAATGTCAAAGCTTCAACCATAGAATCATCTAACAATGCATACACATTGGTGTCAAGAGAACCTATATCATGTCAAACATCTAAACAAGGATCAAGAGTAAACCATGACATAATACCAATCACACTCTAAACCAAGAGATGTTTCACACTCTAAACCAAGAATCAACATCTCTAGTGACATGAAGATAACAATTTCCAATGATGAATCATGTCATTTCTAAGAACTCTCAATGAACCATGATACTAAGATACACATGGAATTTTAGAAACCATCTCTTCCTTGAATATCATCCAAGTCAACACACATAACTAAAATACCAATCATACCAAGTAGAACCAATATCTTCAAGGAATGAAGATAGAAACATCATCAAACAATCAACAACCAATCCTACACCACCAAGTCTTCACTATCAAATACTCAAACTAAAAATTTTAACCAAGAAGATGTAATCAACCTATTATGACATTGTGATCAAACTACATGATACAAGTCCCAACAATAGACTAATCAGGTACTCTAACCATCCATCCTCTAATCCCAATGCAACATATCAATACACAAATTATCATAGACAAGTCCAACTAACAAAATCTACATCAACAATTAGCCAATATCATGGATATAGACATTCCACATTCGATTCATCCCACTAAAACTGAATGGATGACCAACCCACATAACTACATAACTTGAATATCCATATAATGAAGCATGGAAACTCATCATCACACCGGTAACCTACAAAATGAGATATCAAATAATATAATATTATTTATGACATTAAGAATCAAACACCAAATCAACTGCAAATCTAATTTTCCAAAATATTTCTAGAAATGAGTAACCATATTCAAGGAACTAATCAAGCATGAAGTGGATAAGAATAAAACAAAACAAAAAAACCACATACATGATCATATTACACCAATTCTTAAATATACCTAGTTATCCATGATACCATAACCATAGACAACATTGTATCTATAATGATCGATCATCCACACAAGACTCCAAGTATCTACTCATGTCAACCCATATACAAAAAACTAAAGCTAATTTGTATACCTATTACCATCAAAGTTGAATTTTGAAAAATAATTTTAAACCTATACCAAGAATTACAAAACTAATAAACAATTGTACCATCATAAATATCATATTAAAACATGTACTCCATTGAGATTTTTCCTCTTGACTCATCTAGGTCCTCATGCAATCATACAATGAATCTTAGGCACTTGCAAGTGATCAAATAAGTACAAACCATTATCTATAGCACAAACTAAAAATATGACTAATCCACTATGTAGTACCTTTTGCGTGCTCTACAACACCTATTTAAAATTGAAAATTTGATTGTGAAAAAATTATGCTAAAAAATATACAAGACAACATCTGAATTATGGGCTCCAAAATCTGATTAAAATAGCACAATCATGGAACCAAACCTAAACCACTGTATATTTCTTAGAACCACCTTTCCAATGAGTATAATAAGTCAAAAATCTAACATGTTGGGTAGAATTTATGCCCATTTGAAAAAAAAACCTCTAGTCTAGCTTATAGGGTGGCAAGCTAGTGACACCCGGGTCGTCCACTACTAGCACCAATGCCCATAGCGACATCTTCATTGAAAATGGGTTGAAGAATTCAAGTTTTTATAAGTTTTGCTTAAAATTCTATAATCCATGATAAATTTTAAATTGTTATAGGGAAGAATTTTTTAATAAAAATTTCAATGGGAGTAATTTTTAGTTTTTGTAGATTATCAAAAAAAATTTAATATCTTTTTTCTTACAAATTTTATGGTAGTACGACTAAATAGGGAGAAGGGATTTAAATATTTTTGTACTTTCCTAAAATGGCCAAAATAGGGAAAATTGTGTATGAATCTTCATTTGTCGACCATTGTGTATCCAATGGTGAGGTCAATTTTGTCTCAAGAGGTCACCCATAAAATTTCCTCTACAAAACCCTCATTAAAAGCACATTCCAAGAAACCCTTTTGACCCAAAATTCACATAACTTAAATTTGTGATAAAACCAATAGATCTTGACAATACAAAAGATCATATTTGCATAATAGCACCTACAACATGTGTTCCATACCTTTTAATTGTTCAACTCTTTCCTTCATATCCATGGATTCAAATTTGCACCAAATCTACTCAAACATGGGTTATAATAAAAGCTTGGAAGCTTACACCTCCCATCAACCATCGAATCATTGATGCCACTTGTTTGGAAATAACACTTGAATATCCACAGTCTTAATCCATTTCCTACATAACCCCATGAGAGAAAAGTACACATGTAAGTAACCATAATACAAAAATACAATAAACAAGCCACAAGAGAACAAAAGATATACCCTAGGAAAACCCTCAATAGGGAAAAGCCCAACCTCCAAAAGAATCCATACTTCATCTATTATTCAGCAATAAAACATTAAAAGAGTTACAATGAATACCTCTGAAGGATGAATCCTCTCCAATTCATCCTCTATCTTTCCAAGCATGAATCCACACATCCCATATCATGCTTCACATACACACTCATTAGAAAGACTCAATGATGATAGCCCACTCATCCAACCAACCTTAACCACTAAATGTTTTCTTTCCTTTATATACAAAAGCTCACACAAATACAACCAAGTGGTAAGATAAAACCATCTACCACATAACCATGTGAATATAAAACTAGTAACCCCTCATTTAGTATTGGATACTAAATTTTCACTTTATTAAGTAATAATACAGTATTATAATACAACATAAAGGGGTCCCTAAATAATTCCCTATTATGATTAACCATGCCTATTAGGTCCATCACAACTAAATAATTATTTAACTACAAAATTATAATATAACATTTCAATAAATGGTGAAAATCACCATATCCAAAAATTTACCCCCATTATCTATTTGAAGAACCATGAGTACTTTCTACTATTATTTTTTATTAAGATATTTGAAATTTTGAAAAGATTCAGACCTTTTTGGTTTATGTTTAATGAAGTACACCCATGTAAAATATTAGAAATCATCAATAAAGGTGAGAAAATATCTAACCTTTGTAAAATATGGATGGGGAAAAGCCCCTAAAACATCATTGTGAACAACTTATAAAATTTGTGTTGCCTGCCATGATTTACCTTTGTCAAATTCTCTTATGTATGTTTTCCAAGTGAACAACCTTCAAAAAAACCTTAAGCAAATTTAATCTTAAGTAATATTCCCTTGACCATATTACATTGACATATTTTCCCAAGATAGTGGTAGTTAAGATGGTGAAATGTCTCATGCCATAATTTGGTAACATCCCATCTAAATGAGTTAGTAGTGCTATTGGTGAAATATTTGTGGAAAAAAATGGAGAAGGTATATTATTTGGATTGGTGGTTTTCCTTTCCTATTGCTACAATTTTTTCTTTGAAATTTTCTTATCTCAACTGAATTTGGACAGCAATGTACTCCCATTCCATTCCCTAAATAAGTTATTTGATACATTCAAAGGAGATTAGTTGATGGTGAAGTTACACTTAGAAAATTAAAAAATATTCCTCCTTCAACCTCAATAGGCCCTCTCCCTTCTACCAATGCTAGAGTATGATCACACAAGATGATTGTGGATATACTGGATGACTCTAAGGAGGGAAAGATAACCTATGATGAACCCATATGGTGTAAATTACTAGAGTATTAATCCATGATGAGGATGAAGATGTAGAAACTAAGGTTTTTCTCTTAGTATTTTCTTGAGTTGATGAAGATAACTTGATAGAATTAGGTAGACCTATATTAATATTTTTGATAATTTCTTGTAGAGACACAATTTTTTTCCTCATCCATTGATGCTCATTGCATTCAATACTTTTACAAAAGGCACATTTAACTCTATTATTACTTTGATACAAGTGTTTGGAGTTGTCAAATTTTCCTTCTTTCTTAACTTCCTTGTCCTTTTTAGTGTTCTTCTCTCCTTTTGAAGTTTGTTATTTTTCATTGCATGCAAGTAGGGATTGAGGCTTCATAGCCTTCAAAGTGCCCACTTGAATTAAATTTTCTTTCTAAGGTTGCTAGTCATCAATAAATTTATCAAGTGTGGGCATTTACCATGAGGCTCTATGATCCCATTTAGTAGAGTAGAAAGTTGATAAAAACATAGAAAATTTTGGACCTAGCTTGGAATGTATAAAAAAGATTAATTGATTAGATTATTTCTTTTCAATTCCATAATATTTTAATTTCAACTTTAAAGATTTCAATTTAGTGAAGAAGTCTTGTAAAGTTGAAAAAATCCAAGGACTAAGACCTAGAAGAGTTGATTTTCCAACTATTGGCTTCTAAGTTCATCAACTTTCTAAAATAGTTTTTTAAGATCTTCCCAAACTTAGTTAGGTGTTCTCGATTGGATATTTTCAATTTCTTAACATGGAAAAACAATTTAGGAGATAAATTTAAACATAGTAAGTCAAATGCTTGATCACACTTATTGAAAAAAAATTCTTTGTCTTTAGTTGTTATAGGTTATTTCTCCATTTTAATAGTTATGCAATATAAACCTTTATTCTTAAGAAAAATAATTAATTTTATCTTCCAATAATGATAATATAAATTCGTTAGGGGCATTATAGTAATAGTAGACTCCGTGTTATTAGAATTATATAGTTACTTTGGAAAAATGAAGAAATGAAGACCTTGGAAATATGTGTAGAAGTGATGGGAAAACACAGTACAAAAAATTACTACTTGAGGAAGTGTGTGAATTAACCACACACAATATACCACTTTATTTTTTACCCCCCTTCCAATTTGGAACTTTGTAGGAGTGCTTGTAGCTAACCTTAAGAGGTATTAAATAACACTTTACATAATGAGTGTAATTTTATGCTCTTTGGATTCATAGAAAAAATATCCACTTTTCCAAAGCTAAAATAATGAGAAAAATTTATGGTAGTATGAATCTTTCCACCTATTACAAAATATTTTCCTTTGCAAAATAAAAACTTCAGATTTATAAAAAACCATTAGTGCAAAATTCAAGAAAAAGAGAGGAAAAATTTAGAAAGACTTAGTTTTCCATGGGCTAGAATAAACCAACAACTTAAATTCCATATGACTAGGGGCTTAATTTTAAGATAGGTCACAGCCTCTTATATTTAAATAATCCCTAGCATATAGATAACCTTAGGAGGTTGCACAATAGAGGAGTGAAAAATATCCTCAATATCAACACAAAATTTGTTCACCTTACATAAATGGTCTGGGTGCAAAATCATGAGCTAACCTCACTAACTATGTGAAAAATCATGATAGAACCTCAAGGATGATGTGAAAAATTGGGATAGAACCTCATGACCTATAAAAAAACCCTACAAAAAAAAGTTGTGGCTTGCAAAAAAGGTACTTCACAGGCTCCAAATAACCAATCTTAAGCATTATGGATTATGGAAATCTCATAGCATTAGGATTCAAATAGTTCATGAGCTCCAAAAGATAAAGGATTTGTGGCTTAAAGAAGAGGTATTGGAATCCATGTATATTTTCGTGCCTCCATGAGGTTTAATTCACAACCTCTAAAGTTGGAATGACATGTCCAGTGTTCAAATCATGCACTCAAGATTAGAATGATGCCTAGATCAAAATCACCCATCTTTCAAATAACATGATTTCAAAAGGGATAATTTCACCCCAAATTTATACACTAAATTCACATATATAAATCATGATGAAAGAATAGACCTATAGAAGGAAAATTGTGTAAGGGAAATGTACGATAGATCAACTAAACCTTGATTGTAGATAATAAACATGCAAAGTAAAATTAAACAAAAAGAAAAAATTGACCGAGTTCACCTTGATAGGTTGCAAAAATCCACATCTTCTTTGATACCATGTGAAAAACAACAATTACAAAGATACAATATCAAGAACAATAAAAACACAAAAAACTATATGAAGTTGACTAATGTATTTTGTATATTGTCAAAAAATGTACTCCATTACATTTTCATAATATGTTTGGGTACCTTAAATTAAATTGACTTAATTAAGCCTCCAATTGGCCCAAGTATTCATCTAAAATCCTAATTAAATATACTTTACAAAAGGGGAATCTATATTTAATTAATGGATTTATCAATTTTAACACCCTAAAATGAATAGGCCCTGGAAATTTAGGTCAAGACCCATTCACTCTTGGTTGAATGGGTCCCCTTTAGCCTCCAAATTCAAAATTTTAATAAATTTTTTGTTGCATTTTGGTGATCCCAAATTCAAATTTTATATATCAGCTTGTAAGGTTTAATTTTCAAGAAATTAGAAAATCATCTATAAATATTGTGATCTAGTGAATTTCTACTCTAAATGAAAAATAACCAAAATAAAGTGCAAGAAAAGGAAAAAAAAAAAAGACACCTCAAGATTAGACTAGTTGAACTTGAACAAAACAATAGAAGAAAAAAAATTATTTTACCTTGTCCAAATTGATAAGTTGGATGGCCCTTATATTCATTGAAGATGTGTGCTCCTTGCTTGATAAAATCACACAAAATGATGCTCAAACTAATGGGAATACAATGGTGGCCATGGTTGATGGATTGGATGCAACTATGGATGTCAAATATGCTACAAAAATGGAGGAAAGATGACTAGGTGTATGGGAGTTAAGTTTACATAAGTTAGTGTTGTGTAAAATGAAGAAAATTTCATTGTTTGTAGGGAAAGTGCCTCCAAAAGAATGGAGGGAGAAGATTAACTATAGGGAAAAAAATCAAGGGTTGAGATGTCTTGTGACATCTCAACCCATTGGATAATGACATGTGGATGGAGATGTGGAAAAGGGATGGTGAAGTGGCGATGATGTGGAGCCCAAGTGGAAGCCACATGGGGGTCATTCAAGTACCTAGGGAATGGGTAAGATCTCATAAAGGAGTTTCTTGTCCATTTGTACAAATGCATGTAATGAGAGGACAAGAGGAATTAAAAAATCCTCAAAATTCTCATGAATAAGAACAAAGGAATTAAAAATTCCTCATGGGGGGATGTGAGGAAATGAAAATTCCTCAAAATGCACATGGGCAATAAATTGGAATTTTAAATTCCAAAGCGTATGGGAGTGACTTCTCCAAAAGGAGAAAGTCATTAATAGACTCAACTAAGGGTGGATGCCACAAATGGCATGAGGATTAGGTTAGGTTAATTTACTGATTTAGGTTGTTCAAATAAGGGATTAGGTGAGCTAACCTTGATTAGTGACCCACTTGCATTTTATGGAGGATGTGATCCTAATCTTGATTAGGGATGTACACACCCTAATTTGAGATTAAGTGGGCTAATCAAAATTAAAGGATATGTTGGAGGATGAGAGAAGGAGAGAGAAAATAAATGAATTAAAAAATTGATTTAATTCATTTAGCAAAGGTGACTAAATTAAATAAATTAGAATATTTATTTAATTTATAGAAGGGTTAAGGTATTTAATAAATTAATTAAACACCTTAGGGGACCTTAGGAACAAGACGAATATTAACCAAATAATAAATTATTTAATTAATATGGCTTATGGATATGGGATAGAAGAATACAAGAGTGAATTTTACTATATGGGGGTGGTCAAATTCAAATGTTTACATTTTTCCCCTATTTGAAATATTGTTTGAATAATGGTGTTTCAAAGAAAATAAAGTGTAGACGACTCAATAGAAGAAGAGAACCATGGAAGATGGCTTAGTATCATAGGTAGGGTGATATATGGGAACAACGAGGAAATATGATGAGGTATTCCCCATTGAGAGGGAAGATGGGGAGGAAAAGGGGAACAAAGCGACATCTTGATAGGAAAAAATGGAGGGTACCACATTGAAGAGGATGAAAAACTATGAAAAATGGATTTTGAATGGAGGAAAATGGATAAACAGTGTGCAAATGGTGGCCCACAGAATAAATAAGTCAAAAGGACTAGAAAAGGTAAAGAAAAATGTTAAAAATGAATAAAATTAGTAAGGATAATTAGGGTCAAAAGATAAAAACCTATAAATGGTGATTAGGCGACTGAGAGAAAGAGGTGACTAGGTGATTAAATGAGATGGTAGATGATGAGGTCATCCATCAGGCATACACTATCCACAAGCTCT